>VDFB02077255.1:0-17879 GCA_007258455.2 Sequoia sempervirens
AGCTGAATCTTTTGCTAAATCTGTTTTCTCTCCTAAACTGTATTGGAAAATTATTGAGAGTGTTTAAGTTGCATACTTAGTCAATTTGATTTGCGCATTGAGGTTGTAAGCTGTAGTTGTCTTTACTTTTGTTGTAGTCGACCGTAGTCGGCTGTAGTGTAGTTTGGTTATGTTAATAAGACTATAGATAGCGGGAATAATGAATGTAATAAATGTCGTGTATTTGGGTAACTAAGTCCCGATTAGTGGTAATGGGCTGTTATGAAACATCACGATGGTTGGTTGCTCAACCATCGCTGAGGGTTATATGTACTTAGTTTCTGTAGTCGGAAAAATGTTATGATGATCATGGTTGATAGTATTGTTGATATTTCTATGATTGTACATGGTGATAATTTTTGGAAATGAATAAAAGCATCTCTTATTTCAAGCATATTATGTTTTCCAATCTGTTGTTCTATTCCATGTTCTGCATATAGTCTAGTTTACTTCCGTAGTACGTAGTACGTTGAATTACACCCAGTGAAGTAAACATTTGGTGCCGTTGCCGAGCGGACTAGGGAATCATCCCTCATGGCAGCGTAATGGGTCTCCTGGCAGACGAGCCTATGAACAACAATGAGGAAAGGGAAGACCTTTTGACTGAAGATCTTATAAATTTGTGGAAGATATCCCTACGAGATCGCGTACAAAGGGAATCCCGCAGGCAGGAGATTCCTGAGGACGTCATCTGGGATAGATTGGAAGTAAACGACGAGGTGGATCACCTCCTGAATGGTATGCCCAGATTGCTGGCCTGTCATTTCATTATCCTATAAGACCTTCGAGAAGAAGAGGATCGGGATTGTCGAAGGCAGGAAATATTGCAGTACTACGAAGAGAGAACCAAACGAGAGGAAGACGAACGAGACACTAGCTGGAGACGTACTCCCGGTACCCAGCAATGATCTCATGAACACCTTTTAATGTCCGTACGACCGAACAAAGACAAGAACCGAGTACCAAGTGGGCACGAGAATCTAAAGAAAATAGACACGTCCATTGGTAGAGCACATCAAAGTTTGGTTGAAGGGAGGGACGAAGGACCCTTCGACACCCTGTACATAGGAAGGTATGAACTTTGTGAGAACGAAGATTAATTAAGTAGTAGCATCAGACGGTTGCGGGAGTTGTCCATATCGGACGACGACGAACGACTGACGAGTGGAAGATCTGAGCCCAGTACCCCAAGACGGAGAGAGTACTAAAGGGAACCCTAGGAGACTCAAGGTGTTGAGGACGCTGACGGAAGACGTGGGAGTGACTCGTACGTGGCCGAGAGTGCAAGTGATGCACTGAAACGTAGCGGGGAAACCGGTCTGGTCGGGTCCAATACACAAGGAGGATAGTAGGGAAGGATGGTGACTCCCGAGCGACAGAAGCTGCCAAAGTTTACGGGGAATGGGTCAGAAGATCCAGTACAACATTGTAAAACATGTGAAACCATCTGGATAGCAAGCAGACAGGATGATCCAGATTAGTGGCTAAAAGCATTTCTAGCGACACTCAGAGATAGTGCCATCGACTGGTGCTTTGAATTGGATCAAGTACACAAAGCTACATGGAGGTTATTGCAGCAAGCATTCCAGGAGGAGTTCAAACTCCTACAGGATGATAGCGAGATTGTTATGGAGATATACAATACCAAGTAGGGAAAGCACGAGAGCGTGTAGACCTACAATCGAAAATTAAAAGATTTGATAGGGAAACTTGAGTCACAACCAGCGGATGGCCTAAAGAAGAGGTGGTTTATTGAGGGATTGCTTCCCTTGCTTTGGAAAAAAATGAAGGTGGTACCTCCATCCTTGTACACTGAAGCATATAACCGTGCGATGGACATCGAAAGCGAGAACAAGACATCCTCCAAAGGGAAGAAGAAAGACGACAAAGAAAGCGTGAAGGAGAGCGAAGATGAATCAACAACTGTATAAGCTCTCCGTCTTGATATGTTACGGATGATGAAAGAATTGAAGGCTGACAAAGAAGGGTCCAAGGAGGCGAACGAACAATGGTGTACCGAATGCAAGATAAAAGGTCATTCAAAGGTGTTGACATTTAAATTAGCACCTTTGGAGTGCTGATTGTAAACATTCAACTATTACAAATGTTTTGCAACACTTCTTTGTTATTTAAAGAGAAGTCCCTTTATGCTGATGTAATGCGTGAGAAAGTAGAGTATACTAAGGTTCCTATCTTTTTGTAGTCAGCGGTAGGACACAAGGGTGCACAAACACAATGCGTTGTAGCTAAGCTTTTTCTCTGGTTTCGGCAGATCTTAACTATGACTATTCTAGCTTTTAATCTATCCTATATCCTCAAGGTAAACAGAGCATGGGGGCGTAGGAGCGGGAATGGATTGGTTGGATCACTTGAATCCGTCGTCTCCTTAGAATATGGTCAAGGCTCTGAACTCTCGGATATACGCTGGGATAAGGTTTTATACAAGCAAACACTCTTCACGGTAAGTTGGATCCGAGACCTGCCAAGGAGGAGGAACCCCTATCTGAGGTATGGGCTAGGAAACAACTTACAAGAAACAACAAATTACGATGTCTTGGCCGAGAAACTTGCTAAGGAGGAGGAACCCCTATCCGAAGTATAGGTTGAAAGACAATCCATTAGACAACAACAAACAATAACCGTTAATAACAGATATCCAAGGAGGAGGAACCCCTATCCGAGGAAGGAAATGAAACAACAAGCTATTTAAATACAAAACGTTAAAATGACTCAAATCTTTGGATCAAAATGCAAGCGCCTTTTGATTTTCTTCTTTAAATCTCTCCAACGAGTTACAAAGATTGGGACATGCAAAGGCACGAAATCATGCACAATTGCTCATCAAACCAATGAACTTTCATCCAAGAGTGGTGTAATGTCCCCTTCTCGAGCATGATCTTTCTAGTTGACCGTTGGCCTATTCCGGAGACCCGTAGGTTATTCGGAAGGTGAAATTAGGGTTTTGTGTTTTGGAGGTTGCTTTTGCTCGAGGTTGGTTGATTTAATGGCGGATTCTTTCTGGGTTTTCAGAGAGCTTCGCAGTGGTATGTTTTTCTTGGCATTCTGAGCACCTTCAGAATTTACTATTTTTAGTAAATTCTATTTTTAGCAGTGGTCCAGTCAGCATCAACTCAGTCAACTTTCCTCTTCTGGCAGTTCATTGGGTAATTCTCATTTTTGGCTTAAGGGGTTCATTTTGGAGAAATAAGTTATTTTAAGTCAAAATGTTTTATTTTAAAAATACCCCTTGGCTTAGTGTTATAACTTAACAGTTGTTTTAAAGAAGGGGACTTTGAGGGGTATTTTCTCATGAAGGAAATATTTTAATATTTCTAAAGTTATAATTGCTCAAGGGAAAATGGACGCCTTTTTGAAGGAGTTTATTTTTTATTTAAAAAAAAAGAGAAGTGATTTATTATTCTCAAGGAAGGTACGCCATTTTGAAGAAAGAGCTTTGGTCAAAGTTTAAACCTAAAAGCAGCTTGGGATTAGGGCGCACTTTCTAGAAGCCTCCAGAGTCTTCTCTTCATTCTATAAAGGAGGTTCCTTCTCTTCTTTCGAGGCATCTTTTGTCTACAGGAATGTTATGCTGCCGGTTTGGCTGTGGGATTGCTTCGAGGAATGTAAGCCTCCTAGCTTGGCATTGCTTCTCGCTTGAGAGATAGCGACCAGTGGTGAGGTAGTGTAGTTTGAGTGTTTTGTAGTGGGATTTCTGCATTGTAGTCATTGTGTGGGTTTGTAGTTCAATTTTATGCATATTAGTGAAATTCTGGAATTGCTTTTCCCTCATAGCTGATTGTTGTTTTTAATCACAAGTCAAAAAATACAAAAAGAATCATTCTGGGTACTGTCTATATCTCTTTGTCTGGTAGGGGCGACCCTTTTCCCCAAGTTGCAGATTTTTTAGTGAAGGCTGTAATTTTTAAAGGCAAATCGCCCTTCCTTGAGGGCCGTACCATTTGTCCTTGCCTTGGAATTCGTGCATAAATAATATAGGGTCTTTTGATTGGTTTTCGGTGCTCTATCTTGGTCGCCTTCATTATTAGGGTATATTGCATTTCATTTCACGTCAATTGGATGAGTTGTGAGAGAGATATGATCATTTTTGTGTGGTGTTAGGTTGCTGGTTATAAATTTAAAGTGCAGGTCTGTCTAAATCAGAATCATCAATTTGGTCTCTGAGTGAAGTTATTGGTCTTGGCATCATTGATTAAGCAAAGGAGAGTTCTCTTATATGATGTAATGCTAATTTGTTATAATCCTATGCTCTTGGCAGGCAATCTCTTTCATATTGTAAGCTGCACAGTAGTATTGTCAGCAACTCTACTAATCTTGTTTTCATGCTTTGTAATATCTTACATCTCCGCCCTATGGTAGCTCCATTCCCACTCCGGGTTTGAAAGCACATTCTGGGTGTTGAGTTTACTTTCAGCATTCTCGCTTATTTCCCTTAATTGCATTGTAATTCTTAGCATCTCCGTCATATGGTAGCTCCAATTCCGTATCGGGTTGGAAAGCACATTCTTGACGTCGAGTATTTTCGGCTTATTAGTTGCTAGGGATCCTCTGACCACATGCTCGTTGTTCTCCGGTGCATTTTTGGTTAGAGTTCTTGTATAAGCATTTCAATTAAGACCCTCTGACCATATGCTCGCCATCATCGGCGCCATTCTTGGTTAGAGTTCCTTCCAGCTCTATTTCTGCATTTAGATCCTCTGACCAATGCTCACACCTTGCCCACATCGGGATCCTGATGTACATTCTGGTTAGAGTTGCTTCAGTATCGTTTTGGTTTAGAGCTAACCCTAACGATTGTGTATTGCTCTGCTTATTGTAATTGCAAATTTGAAAAAAATTTGGCTCGGTATATTTCAGTGGTATCAGAGCCACGCATCCTGCCATCCTGTGAAACAAACCGTCTATGAGTGACAGAGAAAAGAGATACTTAGCAAGGGAAGACAAGAGGGCTGCAAATCAGTTTCAGTGGCATCACGTTCTAGAAGGTCAGACAGCATCAGAGGTTTTGAGGGCTCATTGGGAGTCTTCTCAGGTATCAGAAATGGGGGATAATGAGAGGACATCGGGTGGTAGAGAAGATAGTGGGAAGGGAAGAGAAAGATCGGTAAGTCCGGGGAAGAGATTTGAAAGGAAGATGGATGCCTTAATGGATATGGTATCTCTCATGATGGGGAAAGTGGGCCAGAACAGAACTCCACAAAGCAACCCAGGACATAGAGGAGAACACAGTGCCACCAACCAGCATGATGGACATGCTGCTCAACCTGCTTCAAACAACACATACATTTCTTCTAGACCATTCAAACCCACCTTCTTGGCACCAGTAAACACTGAACCTGATCCAGAAGAAAATACCTCATTTGTTGAACAGTTGAGACTCGGCTGTGCTGAATATGATTCTCTACCTGATGATATTAAGTTAGATATGTCTTACAATGATTTTATGGATCATAAAAGGAAGAATAGAGGACAAGGAAGACATTATGAACAAAGAAAAACAACAGTACATGGGGAATTGCAGCAAGCTGTCAACAAGGTCATGCTTCCACATTTTGATGGGAGTGACAACAGCTCAGCTAGAGCTTGGATACAGAAGTTAGATAATTATCTAGCTCTTAGACCCATGGCGGAAGAGGAGGCGATTAAGTTCGTTACGCTACACCTAGATGGGGTGGCACACAAGTGGTGGTACCATGGCCTAGTCACCTTGGGTGGTCTATCACTACCTATGATGAGTTCACCAATAGGCTCATAGAGAGATTTGAGAAAAAGACCCTGAAATACATTTAAGAGAATTGGCACAACTTAGGCAATATGGCACAGTTGATGCCTACATAGCTGAGTTTCAAGGACTCTCAGTCATGGTCACAGGAATCACTGAGAGGCGTTTGGTGATCCTATTCAGTGAAGGATTGATGGAGCCACTCAAGGGTTGGATTAAAGCTTTTGATCCACCCTCTCTACGGGAGGCAATGAAGAAAGCAAGAAACATGGAGTGGGCTGCTCCTAAAGCAAAGTTTCAATCCAAGCCATCCTTTCACAGAGGGGATAAAGGAAAAAGACCTTTTCAAAAACCTCATTTAAGACCTCAGCATAAGGAGTTCAAACAGCATAACCCTCATGTCACAAGATTGGATCCAGAGACACTTAACGAACTCAAAAGAAAGGGGTTATGTTTCCGGTGTAGAGAAAAATGGTCCCAAGATCATATTTTCCCAAAGGGAGTCAAATCTAATCAAATTGAATACTATTTAGCTGGAGAAAGTAATTCTGATTTTTCAGACCAACAGTCTGATTTTGATGATAGTGAAGTGGAGAGAGCCCCAGAAGAGTCCGAAGATGAAAAGGGAAGTGGAAGTACTTTAGCTCAACTTTCGAGCTTTCAAAAGAATGAATCCTTCAAAGTTTGAGGGATGATTAAGGGGCAACGAATAGTTGCTTTGATTGACACTGGGGCAACACATAACTTCATTGATGAAGTTGTGGTGGCAAAGAAGGGACTGCAAACAAAAGAGTTTGAAGGCTTCAAGGTTATGGTTGTTGATTGGTTCCACATCTCATGCACCAAGAAGATCTCAAACATGACTATGCAATTGGGAAACTATGAAGTCAAGGACGACTTCTACGTAGTCAGCATTGGAGATACGGATGCCGTTCTAGGCATTCAATGGCTGTGTTCACTTGGAGAGATCTCCTTAAATCTGCAAACTATGGAGCTCAAGTTTCAATCCGATGGAAAGAGGGTAGTACTAAGAGGAATGTCCAATGGGGGTCCTCGGATTGTGTCATTCAAGAGAATGGCAAGGCTGATTCGTCATGATCAAGCTGAGTGGGCTGCAGAATGTATGATTCTTCCTGCTAGTCCGGTTGAAACTAAGAGAGACTATCCTCCTGATATTCAGTCTTTACTCACAAAGAAGAGAAAGGTATTTGCTGATTTACCTCCTGGACCACCTCCTGAACGGGGTTCGAAGCATGTCATAGAGCTCAAGGAAGGAGCTAAACCAGTTATTACAACTCCATATCGGTACCCTAAGAAGCAAAAGGACGAGATTGAGAAAAACATTCAAGAACTCTTGGAGATGGGCTTCATTCGTCCAAGCAAGAGTCCCATCGCTTCAGTAGTTGTTCTTGTGAAGAAGAAGGATGGCACCATGCGCATGTGTGTGGACTATCGTGCTTTGAATCAAAGCACCATCAAGAACCGATACCCCATTCCGAGGATAGATGAGCTCATTGATGAGCTACATGGAGCCAAGTTCTTTTCAAAGATCGATTTGAGATCGGGCTACCACCAGATTCGGATGAGAGGATCTGATGTTGAGAAGACAACTTTTAGATGTCACTATGGCCACTTCGAGTTTCTAGTCATGCCATTTGGGTTGACTAATGCTCCGGCTACCTTCCAGTCTTGTATGAACAGAGTCTTTCAGAAGCAGTTGAGGAAGTTTGTATTGATATTTTTTGACGACATCCTGATTTTTAGCAAGACATGGGAAGAACATCTCAAGCACTTGGAGGAAGTGCTTAGCATCCTAGAATCTGAGAGCTTGTTTGCCAAAGAATCCAAATGTGAATTTGGAATGAAGGAGCTACTTTACCTTGGTCACATAATCAGTGCTGAGGGAGTGAAGGTTGATCCTGAAAAGATCAAGGCAGTTGTTGATTGGCCACCTTCTAAGAACTTGACTCATTTGAAAGGGTTCTTGGGTCTTTGTGGATTTTACAGAAGATTTGTGAAAGGCTACTCACAAAATGCTGCTCCTCTTACTGACCTCACGAAAAAGGGGGCTTTTTGTTGGTCAAAAAAGGCTCAAACTACTTTTGATAAGTTTAAGAGGATTATGAGCTCTTGTCCGGTTCTGGCTATTCTAGATTTTTTCAAGCCTTTCGAGCTACAATGCGATGCATCCGGTGAAGGAGTTGGGGCTGTTTTGATGCAAGACAAACATCCCATTGTATTTGAGAGCAGAAAACTAAGAGGTGTTGAGAGGACCTACTCCATCTATGACAAGGAAATGCTTGCCATTATGCATACATTAGCTAAGTTCAGACAGTATTTGGTGGGAAGCAAGTTTGTGGTCAAGACTGATCACAATAGTCTCAAGCACTTCATGCATTAGAAGGATCTGAACGAGAGGCAACAAAAGTGGGTAGGTAAGCTTCAAGCTTACGATTTTGACATTGAGTATGTCAAAGGAAAAAACAACATTGTGGCTGATGCTCTATCTAGGAGACCCCAATTGAGCTCATTGTGTGAGCTTACTGTTGATTGGAAGGACATGTTGCTTGCTGATTATGCCAAAAATCAGTTTGCAACCAGCATCTTTGAGGGTACTTTTCATGACGAAAGGTACAAGGTGGTTGAAGGGCTGATACACTACAAGGGTAGAATCTTTTTGGTGGCTGATTCTAAGCTCAAAAAGAAAATTTTGTTGACATTTCATGACATTCTGCTTGCTGGTCATCAAGGGTTCTTCAAGACATATAGGCAGATCCGGGAAAGATTTTCTTGGAAAGGGCTGAAAGGAGAAGTTCAACGCTACATTCAAGAGTGTCCCACTTGTCAAATGAACAAGAATGAACATACCCTACCTGCTGGTCTGCTGCAACCTCTCCCCATTCCCAATCAAAAATGGGAAAGCATATCGATGGACTTCATCATGGGGTTGCCCAAGGTCCAAGGGAAGGACTGTATCTATGTTGTAGTAGATAGACTAACAAAATTTGCTCACTTCTTCGCCATTACCAACGCTTTTTCAGCAGCCCAAGTTGCAGATCTGTTTTTTCATGAGGTGTTTAGGTTACATGGGTTGCCAAAAAACATTGTGAGTGATAGGGACAGCAAGTTCCTAAGCACTTTTTGGCAATAGGTCTTTAGAATGAGTGGTACTGTGCTTACTCCAAGCACTAGTTATCACCCCCAAACAGATAGACAAACCGAAATAGTGAACAAGTGGTTGGAAGGCTATTTGAGAAACTATGTTTCGGAACAGCAAAGAGCTTGGGTGAAGTGGCTTCACATAGGTGAGTACTGTTATAATTCTTCTTTTCACATGTCAATAAGGATGTCACCTTTCTTGGCTCTTTATGGTTATGAAGCTCCTAGCTTTGCTGATTTGGTGTTTGGTGATAGCAAAGCCCCTCAAGCCAAGGATTTGTTTCAGCAGAGTCAAGATATCATGAAATCATTGAAGAACAATCTTCAAATTGCACAGAGTCAGCAGAAAATGTATGCTGATCAGCGGCGTGTAGAGCGCTCTTTTGAGGTTGGAGATATGGTTTATCTCCGACTACAGCCTTACAGACAGTCTACTCTCAAGAAGAGTGGCGCTGAGAAGCTCAAACCTCGTTTCTATGGGCCGTTCAAGGTTATTAGAAAGGTGGGAGCAGTAGCTTATGAGTTGGAGCTACCTTTGAATAGCAGAGTACACAATGTCTTCCACGTGTCTCACCTCAAGAAGGCACTTGGACACAATGTTGTTGCTTCATCACAGTTACCACCTTTGGATGAAGAAGGACAGTTGGTTTTGATTCCAGAGGAGATTCTTGATTCAAGAGAGCGTTCTTTAAGAAAAAGAACAATTAGAGAATACTTGGTGAAGTGGAAAAACTTGCTTATGGAGGATGCGACTTGGGAGAATGATGAGATTCTGCAGCATCCAGGTTTGCGATTGCTTGAGGACAAACAATCTTGGGGAGGGCGGACTGTAATGTCCCCTTCTCGAGCATGATCTTTCCAGTTGACCGTTGGCCTATTCTGGAGACCTGTAGGCTATTCAGAAGGTGAAATTAGGGTTTCGTGTTTTGGAGGTTGCTTTTGCTTGAGGTTGGTTGATTTAATGGCAGATTCTTTCTGGGTTTTCAGAGAGCTTCGCAGTGGTATGTTTTTCTTGGCATTCTGAGCACCTTCAGGAATTTACTATTTTTATTAAATTCTATTTTTAGCAGTGGTCCAGTCAGCATCAGCTCAGTCAACTTTCCTCTTCTGGCAGTTCATTGGGTAATTCTCATTTTTGGCTTAAGGGGTTCATTTTGGAGAAATAAGTTATTTTAAGTCAAAATGTTTTATTTTAAAAATACCCCTTGGCTTAGTGTTATAACTTAACAGTTGTTTTAAAGAAGGGGACTTTGAGGGGTATTTTCTCATGAAGGAAATATTTTAATATTTCTAAAGTTATAATTGCTCAAGGGAAAATGGACGCCTTTTTGAAGGAGTTTATTTTTTATTTAAAAAAAAAGAGAAGTGATTTATTATTCTCAAGGAAGGTACGCCATTTTGAAGAAAGAGCTTTGGTCAAAGTTTAAACCTAAAAGCAGCTTGGGATTAGGGCGCACTTTCTAGAAGCCTCCAGAGTCTTCTCTTCATTCTATAAAGGAGGTTCCTTCTCTTCTTTCGAGGCATCTTTTGTCTACAGGAATGTTATGCTGCCGGTTTGGCTGTGGGATTGCTTCGAGGAATGTAAGCCTCCTAGCTTGGCATTGCTTCTCGCTTGAGAGATAGCGACCAGTGGTGAGGTAGTGTAGTTTGAGTGTTTTGTAGTGGGATTTCTGCATTGTAGTCATTGTGTGGGTTTGTAGTTCAATTTTATGCATATTAGTGAAATTCTGGAATTGCTTTTCCCTCGTAGCTGATTGTTGTTTTTAATCACAAGTCAAAAAATACAAAAAGAATCATTCTGGGTACTGTCTATATCTCTTTGTCTGGTAGGGGCGACCCTTTTCCCCAAGTTGCAGATTTTTTAGTGAAGGCTGTAATTTTTAAAGGCAAATCACCCTTCCTTGAGGGCCGTACCATTTGTCCTTGCCTTGGAATTCGTGCATAAATAATATAGGGTCTTTTGATTGGTTTTCGGTGCTCTATCTTGGTCGCCTTCATTATTAGGGTATATTGCATTTCGTTTCACGTCAATTGGATGAGTTGTGAGAGAGATATGATCATTTTGTGTGGTGTTAGGTTGCTGGTTATAAATTTAAAGTGCAGGTCTGTCTAAAGCAGAATCATCAATTTGGTCTCTGAGTGAAGTTATTGGTCTTGGCATCATTGATTAAGCAAAGGAGAGTTCTCTTATACGATGTAATGCTAATTTGTTATAATCCTATGCTCTTGGCAGCAATCTCTTTCATATTGTAAGCTGCACAGTAGTACTGTCAGCAACTCTACTAATCTTGTTTTCATGCTTTGTAATATCTTACATCTCCGCCCTATGGTAGCTCCATTCCCACTCTGGGTTTGAAAGCACATTCTGGGTGTTGAGTTTACATTCAGCATTCTCGCTTAATTCCCTTAATTGCGTTGTAATTCTTAGCATCTCCGTCATATGGTAGCTCCAATTCCGTATCGGGTTGGAAAGCACATTCTTGACGTCGAGTATTTTCAGCTTATTAGTTGCTAGGGATCCTCTGACCACATGCTTGTCGTTCTCCGGCGCATTCTTGGTTAGAGTTCTTGTATAAGCATTTCAATTAAGACCCTCTGACCATATGCTCGCCATCATCGGCGCCATTCTTGGTTAGAGTTCCTTCCAGCTCTGTTTCTGCATTTAGATCCTCTGACCAATGCTCACACCTTGCCCACATCAGGATCCTGGTGTACATTCTGGTTAGAGTTGCTTCAGTATCGTTTTGGTTTAGAGCTAACCCTAACGACTGTGTATTGCTCTGCTTATTGTAATTGCAAATTTGAAAAAAAATTGGCTCGGTATATTTCAAGTGGACAAATATTTGCTTTCAAAGTTGTTGGCAACAATGGCGCAGCAATTTTGCATGGCAAGTAAAGGTTAAACAAATAATGAGCCCAAGGCTCTTATTTATAGAATTCAAAGTTGTTGGCAACAACGGCGCAACAATTTTGCATAGCAAGTAAAGGTTAAACAAATAATGAGCCCAAGGCTCTTATTTATAGAATTCAAAGGAGTGGGCAACCCCAAATTCTCCTTGAGTTAACAACTAGTTCTTGCCAATCAATTAGCAAAATTTATTCGTATGAAAAGGGAACAAGCAGTTAACTGGAAATCTACATCAATTAACTGAAACTAAACAAAGAGTCAACTGGAAACTACTTCAGTTGATTGAAACAAGACTAAAAGTGAACTTAAATACAAAGTAGGTGTCTCTAAGATAGACATCCATGATTTATGGGATAAGTCATCCATGATTAGTGGAGTCAAAACAAACATCCACAATCAATGGAAGTGAAAACAAACCACCCCATAAATAGAGATAGACATGCATGATTCTAGGGACAGTTGGTTAACTTGGAATGAGTTATCAAGTTAACTAACTATTAATCATAAATGCCTTCCTAGAGACTAGGATTTCCCAGCCTAGGTGTCTTTTCACTCCTCACCACCTCTGGTCAACAACTCCTCGATTCATGTGTTGACTTCTTCCGTCTCTGGATAGTCAATGCTTTGATGACGTGGCATCTCCTTTGTTGCTCTTGGTAACTTTGGTGGCTCTGTGCTTTGAATGACCTCTTCGCTGCTGTAAAGCCAGGGTGTTTACTGCCACACGGGTGAAGGTAATACTGGTCTTTCAGCTGCAAGATCAACCTTTCTTTCTTCTTTGTCCAGAGTAATTGCTGCAGCTCTCCACTGAGTAGGTGATGTATTCTTTTCAAAGATAAAAATCCGTAGATTGCTGATGATGTCCGTTTGCTCTCCAGCAACATGTGTAAGATTTGGTTGGAGAGTTGCTGGTGCAAGGTCTGGTTGTTCAATTGGAGCCCAAGGACGCCAAATTGTCATTCCGTGAAGAAAAACTCGTCTGTTGAGTGTAAACACGGGTATGTGTAGACAACTCTGAAAACCCTTAAAAATAGCGTTGCTTGCCGAGAAGTATTTTTTCGGAAAAATTCTGACACATGGGTCTTGTTCATGCTTCAAAGTTGAACAAACCCAGTTCGTTGAAATTTTGAGTTGATGACTTTTCCAAAAAAATCCCTAAAAATAGGGGCGGCAATTTTGCTGATTTTAAAAAATTTGAAGAGATGGGTTTCTCTAGAAAATTATGTTGATCACACCCAGTTGATCAGATTTGTGATACCCTGCTGTTTACCATGACATGCAAGAATTTTAGACAGAATAGAAGAAGATGAGAGGAAGAATAGAAGTTATTGCTGCCCTTTCTGAGAAAAATCTCTGTTGGATGCAACCTCTGAAAAGACAAACTTTCCTTGTCATTGATCTTAAAAAAATCACGAAGAACGATTGAAAAACCTTCTTCAGATCTTGAAAAACGTCCGTGGAGAGCTTATTGCTGTTCAAACCCTCAACTTGCAAAAGAAATGAGCATAATGGACGCCTAGGCTTGATCATATAAAGATTTGTGCTTGAATCCATGAAGTTTGGGAGCCTAACTCATGATCTAAAGCTGATTTGGCTTGATCTGGAGTTCAAAAAGGTTGATTTCCACTGATGGTGGGTGAGTTGGCCAAGTTTGCCTCCAAAATATCTTAACTGAAATCAACAAACTTGCCTTTGACGTTTTTAGGCGTCCCTTTTGAGTTTGAGTGTTTTTTCATCATTTTTCGCTGTTGAATGACCTCTGTTTGATCCTTGCTCCAGATTGATTAGTTGATCCTGAGTAGATGCCTACAGATTCACTAAGTAGCTGGATTTGTGCTGAGAAAACTTGCCTGGGAGGCATTAAGCCAGAACGCTGAGTTTGTGACCCTAAAAAGAAGGGCGCCTTTCTCAAGAAAGGGTGCGTTTTCCTTGCCTTGGTCATTTTTAATATCCGTTATTTCAATCTCTTCATTCTGACCTCCTGTGCTTTGATTCGAAATTTCTGTTGGTCAGAGAATTGGATAATCTCGTTTGATGTCTCATCAGGTAACCAACTCTGCTCCTCAAAAGATGATTGGAGTTTCAGTTTACAAAAGTTAGTTAAAGGTCCCTTAATGCAAGGGCATCCCTCATTGAAAAGGGCGCTTTTGCCTTCTTGCTCAGTGATTTTCATCCTAAAAAATGCTCCAGTTGGATCTTCACTCTAGGTTGATCGCCTCATTGGATTTCCGTGATTATAGCTTCGTTGTTGAGATTAATCCAAATGGTTAAGGTCATCTTGGAAAACCTTCTGCCATCTGACAACATTTAAGGGCCCCAAATAAAGGGCGCCTTTCTTTGGAAAGGGCTCTTTTTCCCATGCCTTAGCATGTTTTTTCGTGCTTTTCATTCAGTCTCTTTCTGGGACATTTTCCACTTGATTGCTTCCACCGGTTGCCTAGCAGGTCCGATGAAAGTGCTTTTGATTTGATCGAGAAGCTGGCTGATAGTTGAACAAGTTCATTATACATAGCAATTGTTGACGGGGTCATCAGGCATTTCAAAAAGATGGGCACCGCTGGCCAGTAGGGGCGCTTTTAGCTTGTATCTTACTGATTTATCCTTTAATTGGCATGTACAGTTGATCCATCACTGTAATCGTTTGACTCGTCTCACAGGCTTGCTGACAGATTCGTTGTGAAGCTGCAACGGGATCGAAGAGATCTCTTGAAGGCGACATTTCTCAACGGGTCACATCTTGACCACTCCATTCAAGGGCACCTTTGCTTGACAAGGGCGCCTTTTCCCATGACAATCATTTTTGATGATTTTCATAACTGCCTCTTTGTGCTGTGTTGACATTCGCCGGTGATTACTTCGTCAGATGATCTTGCTAATTGTTACGTTGTCGAGCCAACAGGAGAACGTTGAGGATGACTGTCATGGATGAATCAAAAAATTACGTTTGCCCTTTGAGAATCAAGGCGCCCCTCTCTAAAAAGGGCTCTTTTTACATCATAGACTAATTTCTCCTTCGTAACGTTTCTAGAGTTAGTCAAATTTTGGTCTTTTCTGGTTTTGAGAATCGCCTTCATCAAACAACATCTTTTTAGACCTTTTTTGCTATGGTTGTATCGTTGAAGCTTAGCTGTCAGCACCTGGTACTGGCCAATCTGCCATTAATGGCTGCGAAGCTCCTAACTTTGTTCCTGAAAAATAGAAATAGACCCACTAGAGTAAAACATGTCTTTTGATGATTTTGACTTGATCAGTGTGATCGAGAAGTCGTTTAATCTTGTCAAAATCATTTTCAATCATTTTCGGGAAGGTCCTATTTTCGGGGGTTTCCCTGAAAATAGGGGCGTGAAACCCTAATTTTCAAATTTTTAGAATTTTGCACGTGTTCCTTGATAGAAACCCACAAAGACCTTATGTTTGGTTTGACCTAAAATAGACTTTTGACGACATTTTAACGCGATTTAGCTCAATTTATATAGAATGCTAAAAATTTATTTTGGGTACAACAAAAGGCGAACTGCTCGAAAAAACTATTCTGTGACATCTGCCAAGTTATGGGACACTTCGTCAAGGAGTGCCTGTACAACTTAAAAACACGGAGTTTGCAAGTGTTCTTCACACAAGGAGAACAGTCAACCCCTCCGATCACACCACCGAAACCGCAGAGCAACAACGCATCCCCTGGTGGCTACCGTAACAATTGGAGGAATAGTACACAAAGAAGCAAAATTCAGTACAACAACAAAGGTAGACCCATGATCTAGTGCCGGAAATGTAATGAATGGGGTCACTTTGCGAGGGACTGCCAGAGCGGTCAAGGTGTCGGGGGGAAGCGGGGGATCATGAAGACACCGATTGTCCGAAGCAAAAGGGTATCGACATGCTGGAGATAGCCGACGAAGAAGTCCTGGCAATTACGAGGGCGTAGTCGAAGAAGGCCAATTATCCAGACCCTCGTACGGAGAAAGAGCGACTCCGAGAAGCCAGGGTGGAAGTGGAAGAGGCAATGGTGAACAAACGAAGAACTTCTAGAGCGGCTTGTACGATGCTGCAGTCGGAGTCTGAGAAGAACATAGTACGAAAGGTGCTTCACACAACCGTACCAATTAAGGTAACAAACCTTCTGCAAACGATGCCTCAACTGAGGGTAGCACTCACAAACATCATTGAAGACAATATTCAGAAGGGTCCGACGGAAAGGATGACAGAACCGGCAGGAGAGGTCACGGATCTAATGCTATTCGTAGTAAGTGTCGGGAGGAAGCCGACTGTCGTACAAATGGAAATCCTGGGGATGAAACTATCCAACACCATTGTCGACGGAGGCTCCGGGGTGAACGTACTGCCATAAGAGACATGGAACTACTTGGGTAAGCCAACCCTCTGGCCCCCGACATTCCACTTGGTAGGAGCAGACCAACATGGCATCAAACCTCCTGGTACACTAATGGTGCAAAAATTTTTGATCGGCACACAACAATTCTTGTTAAATTTCGTTGTCATCCCATTGGGGAAAAAGGCGTACGATGCATTGTTGGGACGAGGATGGCTGATTGTTGCCAAGGCAAACCATAACTGGAAGAAGAATACACTCTCAATCGAAAGCCATGGGAAGAAGTACACTATTGATCTGAAGAACCAGGTGGTCAGTGAAGAACTGGCATCTTCGTGATCAAAATCGGACGAAGGATCGGATGTGGGCGAAGAAAGAAAGATAATGGAGCCAAACGAGGAAGGTATACTGGAGATTGGAAGTTGCTCGGAGGACGAGACCAGTTTGTTGAACGGGTTATTCCATTGGCAGATGGAAGATTATGAAGTCTTCCACCCTAATTGCAACATGCTACAAATTAGAGAAGCGGGAGAGGAAGAAGATAAAAGCCCGACTAGCTAGATATTTCCGCCGGAGTACGGTGAATACAAGGAGGGCATGGCAGAATTGGACGAGACACCAGCCCACAAGTTTAATTGAGACAAACTTATCAAGTATGAGGAACCGACACTGGAGAAGGTAAACCTCGGTGAGCCAGAAAAGCCTAAAGAGATTCTCATTGGTGATGATTGGGACCTTGTACTGAAGGCGGCAACATTTAGAATCTTTATGGAATATAAGGATGCCTTCGCCTGGACGTATAAGGATTTGAAGGGCATACCTCCTGAGTTGTGCGTGCATAGGATCCCTCTCATACCGGGAGCCCAACCCATACGAAAGAGACCCTATCAAATGAATAAAAATTATGCCGCCAAGGTGCAAGAAGAGATTGAGAAGATGTTGGAAGCAGGCATCATTTTCAAAGTGGAGGTCAGTGAGTGGGTGTCACCCATTGTGCTTTCCTTGACGAAAGAAACAGAGCAGATTAGGATATGTGTCGACTTCCGGAGTTTTAATGCTATGACCATCGAGGAGCCATTTCCTATCCCCTTCACCTACACAATCCTTGAAGAGGTGGCAGGGCATGAAATGTACTCGTTCTTGGACGGGTTCTCGGGCTACAACCAAATCAGTATTGCTGAGGAAGATAAGTTGAAGACTACTTTTGTGGTCGAAGACGGGGTGTGCGCGTACAACCAGATGCCGTTCGGGTTGTGTAATGCGCCAACCACGTTCCAAAGGATAATATTGCACATTTTTCGACAAAATGTTTGTAGGCAACTTTAAAGCCTTCCTCGATGACTGGTCGATTTACAGTGATAAAGAAAAACATTTAAGAGCCCTTAGAGAGTGCATCAAGAGGTGTAGAGCTGCCCACCTTGCATTGAATCCTAGGAAATGCGGATTTATGGTGCCACAAGGAAAGTTATTGGGACACATTGTGTGCAAGGCTGGATTGAAAACCGATCCCGATAAGGTGAGAGTGATTGTACAGATGGAGGCTCTAGAGAACGTCACCGGTGTGAAGTCCTTCCTTGGGCATGTAGGGTACGATCAGAGGTTTATGAAAAATTTTGCGCAAGTGTCCTACCCTCTCGACCTTCTGACGAGGAAGGGACAACCCCTCATATGGGCAGAAGAACAAGAGAAGGCATTTAATGAAC
>VDFB02077257.1:0-17838 GCA_007258455.2 Sequoia sempervirens
AACCATAGATGGAGGCGGTTCCTAGTGCTTGGTTGCCTGGATAATCCGTCAGTAGATGGAGGCGGTACCTTGCAGTAGGTAGCCTGGAGAATCCATGTTAAGCCATGCGATGACACTCTCCTCTAACACTCCTTATTATGATTGCTTCTTTGGAAATCCTCTGGAAGTGGTTCTTTGTCTTGAATTGATGAAACACAATTATTTGAGATGATTTATGGTTTTACCCTATTTTATCTTTGGTGTACTTTGTGGTCTTGTATGATCTCCTTGATATTTGACTTATGACCTTGTACCCTTGTGGTACTGTGATATGATGTTGTTAGATTGGTTATTGCAATTTGGAATTGTGTCATGTTTATTAATGCAGTTTATTGGAGGTGTTTCATGATCATCCTTTGGTTATTTGGTTACTGGTCATTGTTTTGATTTATGTGATGAGATTTATGACTCTTGGATGTGATTGATTATGTCATTGTAATTCCTGAGTGTTATGATACTTTTGTATGACGTTGAGTCTTGTGGTTTTCTGCTTGGATGTTCTTGGTTGTGGTCTCTTTCTTGTTAGCTCCTAGCATGGGGGGTGGGTCTTCGGACTCACATGGTCGGGTGGAACGTGCTAAGCACCCCATTGGGTCCCCAGTCGAGGATCGAGAGGTGCGGATTGGTGCTATTGCAGCGACTCCAGAGTTGTATCTATCTTGGAGCTAGTTTTGATACTTGTATTTCTCTAATTATTTGTATCATGGTATCTTGTGTATGGTTTCCATTCATATTTGGAACACTCTTGTATCATTGTACTTCTTAAACATTGTACTGTAATGTAATGTAACATTAAACCTTGTGTGGATATTGGCCATGGTGATTGTTATTTAATGGGTTGTATTTATGTGCAGATGGCTTTTTATCAATGAATTTTCATATGTGTGTTATATTTGTTATTGTTTACTTTATATATTTGGATTTTATTCTTTATGGTTGTTGTATGGATCTAAGTCGCGTAATGACTCCTCGTGTACCCCAAGGGATGTATGTGTTAATGAATATATGAAATTCATGTTATGACTTAATGTGTATTACATGTATGTTATATAAAAAAAAAATTGTGTGGTAATTATTGTGTTGTTGTCCTTTGGGGTTCGCACGGCAGGGCGTTACAACTTTCAAAGATGTCTAAAGTATGTCAACTCAATAAATTAAGCTAACAAGATTTGTATCTAGATATAAAAATTAAAATACTTTGATATTTCACAAATTTATAAGAACAAAATCTGACATAGATAAACGTGGGTGGCTTCTTTGAAAAAAGTTGTGGTTAAACCTCAAAGATATGATTTTGCTTTTCTTTCTTGGTGAGGAATAACATTGGCACTTTATTTTCCTTATTTGTGTGCGAGTATAGTATTCTAAAATCATCTGTTCAACGTAAGCCTAAATCGAAGGTCAATTTAGACGAGCCTCTACAGATTGACAGCACAAGGATGACTGACTAATCGTTATAATTCTCCCACCACTCGCAATGCTTATCCTTTATCAAGAATAAAATCACTTTTTTGAAAGACGTCATTGATGTTCTCCTTTAGGAAGACAGGAATGATGTAGCTGTAAATTGTGGATAACATGTTATCCTTTGAGAATATTTTGAACAGTTCTCGATCCTTTTATTTTCTTTCTTCAAAAACTATATAAATTGATCTAAACAATTTTCAACATACACAACTCAAACGTATTCCTCCATTTTAAGTGATGTTATATATGTATGTCTATATTTTTACAGGTTTTTGTTCGACCCTCCACATGGCTTTCTTTGTTGAATGTTGAAAGAGTGTTGGTTTCTACTACCCTCAAAGGCTTCCTGCATCTCAGAAGAGCAGTGAAATCTTTGCTTTTCTCATGATTTGGGAAGACTTTTGGGGGAGGAGAATACTGGAATTGACTGTTATTGGAAGTAGATAGTGGGATGCATTATTTTTAATTTGTGGCTTTTTGTCGATTCTGGAGATGGGCATGATGAAATTCTTCATCATATTTGCATTCTTATTGATTAGAAATATTTTAGTTTGGACTATACTTAGTACAACACTATAAACTGCATTTCGTCATAAGAGAAATACTATAAGATTATCACCAATTGTAAATTTTAAAAGTTAGAGAACAGTATACACTTTGTTAGCTTTGATGGGGTGTAGTTATTGTGAATGAAATACTGGGCTGATAGGGTATCTACTGTTTGTTACCCTGGTGATATTATAAACATTGAACGATGCATAGGAAAACAGCTCAGTAGGTTTTTACCTGAATTTATAGATTAGGTCACAAGAGACAAGAAAGGACGTAAGCAACAGATAAGAAAAATAAAATATAGAATAAGTTGATTCTTTTATAGAGTTCACCAATCAGTTGGGACAAATTAGGATATAAACTAATTTACCAGAAGTTAATAAGAGAATTAAAAAGGTTATATTGTACATTACAAGGCCTGCTAAATTGTATGGGATGAGGGTATTTTTATCATCGTGTTTTTTTAAGTTACTATTAATAGTTTCCCTTAAGTCTTATTCTTATGGATTTATTTGTATTGTCATTTTTGTCAATTTCATTTTGGAATTTCAGATTTGTAAAATTTATTTTAGTAATTTAGTGATATTAATAATTAAAATAATATATCAATATTATCTAAGATTTTGGGTGGTTGAATAGTTATATTTTGGAAAGATATTATAAAAGTTATATTCTTATATATAGATAACCATCCTCAATAACATAATATTATTATTAGTTGGTATTATGAACTTTGTTGATTTAATATCTTTCAATATTTTGTTATTTCTTTATAGCATAGAACAAGTAATATTTTCATTCCTATAAATTACAAATACACTTATATAAATTATAAAGCAAAGTAAAATTTAAGTTGTAGTTGAACATTACCGTATTCTTCAAAACGCTGTGACATTCTTCAAAAATGTGACATTTAATAAAGATCCATGATAAATTATAAATCTTTGTGCATATTTTTTGTTAGTTTTATGAATTTTTTTTAAAGAGCTTTTCATGAAGGTCTTTTGAGGACATTAGAGCTTGTTACAAATTTATATGGTTTGATAAAAATATTAATTATATTCAATGACTATTCACAAGTCTTTTTGGATGTTCATAACATGCATAATTTCTCTACATTCTATTCAAAACTTATTGGTAGTCTAAGCATTTTTGTGATTGAGACTTAATCATTCGTTATTTTTTTTCTAATTGTTAAAATGTGCGAATTTGAATATTAAATGCATTCTTTTCCTACAAATTTGAGACTAATAGAGTAATTTTTTTTTATTGCTAAAGACTTATACTTGCCTCATGTCAATCTCATATGCAAAGATAAAGTCTAATTTTGTGTTTATGCATGCCTATTTTCTTAATGAACATTGATCCCTAGCCACTGTTGTGCATGCAACTAGGAAGTTTGAATATTTAGGGGAATCTTTATAAAAACTATCATTGACATTTAAGAGGACCAGTCAAACACTTCATAGAATAAAATAATCTTATTAGACAATAGTAAATAGTAAGTCACATTTAGTTTTTTGTGTGGATTCATTCAATGTTAACTTGAGTATTTGAAGGGGGTGTAATTATATTTTTGGGTTTTCTTAGGAGAGAGAGAAGTTTTTTTACTTCAAAATAAAGACCAATTGGTAGATAGGTTGTTAAAATTATTCAAATCAATGTAAGGATTTTGAAAGTCAAAATTTTCAAACACCCTTTCCTTTTGTAATGTTTAGTTTTATTAGCTTATCAAATATTTACGATTTCATGACCATCCATACTAAACTTGATAGAGATTTCAGAGACACTAAAGGTACATTTAATGGGTAGTGCATAAAGTACATCAAAGTAAAGGTTTGACGAAACAAAGGCTAGAGGAAATTTTACATCTCAAGATAGCTTCTTTCTTCAAGATGGTATATTATTTGAGAAATACAACCACATTCATGTTCCTTCTTGGTGTAAGGGGCTTTGGATGTTTTCTAACAATCATTAAACAAATATGGAAGTCCACCCACTTTAGATAGGTATGAATCTCTTGCAGATGAAACTCCATATGGATGCCTTTCTAGATAGTTCAAGAGTTTTTTGAATCTTAAAATTTATACAAGGATCATGTGAAAACTTGAGGGAGAAATTTGGATGTAGCTTAACATGTAATGTTGTTGAATAATTCATGATATTTTTTATTTAGAAATTTGAGGAGGTCACATCATGGAACCTTGGAATTTATCTTTGAAGCAACACATTTATGAGTTATATGAGGTAGAATGATATATATCTACTTGATTAATAGAGTATTTTCAAATAAAATCTTCTAAATTATATGAGGTTTTTTTTTGTTAATCCTGCTATTCTATTTTTCCACTATAAACCTTGAGAGGTGGTGTTAGAATTTAAGGTTTACATTTTATAATAAAGTGAACTTAGTGACTTAGTTATGATAGTATTTAAAATTTAGAATTACTAGTATGTTAGCTGTTGGGTAGTTTGGGTGGCTATTTTTTGTTAAAAATTCTATAAACTTCATATTGGGATGCATGGGGAATCATTCCTAATAAATTTACATTATTATCATTTGGTGTTACTATTTGTGTTATTATAGTTTAATATATTTTTGTAATTTTTACCTCAATACTTCAACTTTCAAAATGTGGTCATTTGTTGAAAAACCTTTTGTTTATTATCCTATTATTAGAAAGTCTATTTACTATACAAAAAGAGTTAATAATTCTATTATTCGTCTATTTGATTTTTTACTAACATCTTGGTATATTTTATTCAAAGTGAAATTACCTTTACCCAACTTAAGTCTAAGTCCACTTTCAAAATTTAATAAAGCATTTAAGAGATAAGGATTCTATTTTTATGGTCAATCTACTACAATACTTTTAACACCTTGATTAGGATTAAATTAATACCATAGTGGATAATGTGGGTGTAATATAAGCATTCTATCATAAATCTAATCATTCTAGTGCCTACCATTTCAAAGAAACTCAAACTACATCAATTAGATAGAGCATAAAGTACATCAAAGCAAAGGATAGAGGCAAAAATGGCTACACAAATCTTAACATATCAAGCTAGATTATTTCTTCAAGATGATATATTATTTGAGAAGAACCACCATCTTTATGTTCTTTTGTAGAGAAAGGGGGCTTTGTATTTTTGTAACCATCAATAGTTGAGTATGTTTGTCCAATCCCTAATGATAGGTAAGAATCTAGTATAGATGAAACATCATATAGATTCCTTTCTATATATAGCTAAATATTTTTGAAATATTGAAATTTATATGCATATCATGTGAGGATTTGGTAGAGCACTATGGATGTAGCTTAATATGGATGTTCAGAAAATATTAAATTATTTAATTATGATTTATGAGTTTTGGGAGGTGAAATTTATCTCAAGATCTACACCTTTATGAAGTATATGAGATAGTGTGATGGAGCTCTACATGGTCCATAAACTATTTCAAAATAAAAACTTATAAATTATATAAGGTTGTGATTGGTTAACATTTTTTTTCTTTAATTTTTTACTATAAACATTGACAGTTTGTGTTAAAATTTAAGGGCTATGTTTTGCAATAAAATTAGCTTAGTTACTTAGTGGTGTTAGTAACTAAAACGTTAAGTGACAATCATTTTAGTTGTTGGTGGTTTGGGTAGCTACATTATGAAATTATTTTCTAGAAGTTATATTGTGACATGTTGATGCAGGATCGTCCAGTGGTGTGAGGGCAATCTTGCATCACCCAAAAAGATGCTTTCCATTTATGTTCCTTTTGTTTTCTTTTTGTAGATGCTTTTGCATTTCTAGATACCCTTTTCGTCGAATAAGAGCTTCCAACTTTCAAAACTGCTTTTCTACTTTTTCTGCTCAACTACTATTTCTAGCAGGTGTGAAGGTTCATGATGAAAAAATAAGCACTTTGGTGAAAGAATCAGATCAATATTATTCATGGTTTGAAAGTTATTCAAGTTCAAGTTTCTGCTTTTTGCCCTGAAAAACCTTTTGAGTCCAGTTTGAGGCACTAAACGGTCCCGTACGGGCCCATAAATCATTGAAACTAGCAGAGTGGATTCTTAGTGCGTTCTTCACTCTAAGACCTTTTCAATGGTACAAACAGATCGAAAAACAGAGTCCCGGATCAAAAGTTATGGCTTCCGGAAGCTGGTCAATTTTTGGAAAATTGCCAATTTTCGAGTTAGGACTCAATGTTTGAATTTAAAATTGTAATTTTTGGTGCCTAACCACCAAAACTCTTATCTCGAATGTTGTTTTTGGCTCCAAACTGAAAGGGGGAAATTTATTGGCTAGTTTTAGATTTTTGGATAACTTTTTGGGGGAAAAGAGTTTGCATGTTGTGAAAGAAGAATCTGGGTAATTTTTTGTAAGTTTGTAATTTGCATGTATCACAAAGCTCGAAGATTTGAGATCCTCTACATGTAAGAGTTCCTTATTTTTGAATAAAATATTATTCTCTATTTTGTGAGTGTTATTCTGTGTCTTGGGTTTTCTCCCTTGTCAGGTGGTATCAGAGAAGGTTTTCTTGAGCATGTGGACAGATCACCGATCATGAGGTAGTTCACACTAGGACCGTGGTTGTTGATTTGGGGTATTCAAGATGCCTCCAAGAGTGATGCCTGGTAGGCGTGGTGGTGCCAGAGGTGGCAGAAATGCTGGTGGAAGAGATCCATTTGCGACTGAGGGTTTCAGAGCCCTCCAGAGACAAATTGATGCATTGCAAGAATACATGAGAAGATGGTTAAACCCAGGAAGGAGAGGAGAAAGCGGAGATGAAGAAGAGGTGGAAGATACATATGTAGAAGAGGAAGAAGAAGCGATCGATCAAGATCAAATGTGGCTGATTAGGGCCATTTCAAAGATCAAGAAAAGACCCAGAATAGAAGTCCCCAATTATTCCGGAAGTTTGAACCCGGTAGAGTTGACCGACTGGATCAACAAGCTAGAAGAATATTTTGAGTATGAAGAAGTAGAGGACCCAGACTGGGTTAAGTTTGCAAAAACGAAGCTGAAGGGCCATGCCAATATTTGGTGGAAAGAGGTCTAGTTGGAGAGGAATCGAAGAGGAAAAGGAAAGATCAGTAGTTGGGATTGCATGGTGGAGAAACTGAAGAAGCAGTTCATACCAGTGGACTACGAGTTAGATCTACTAAGGAAATTGTAAGGGTTGAAGCAAGGAAGTAGATCTGTGAAAGAATACACAGAATATTTTCATAAAATGATCATCAGAATGGGCCATGCAGAGGCCAACAAGGAGAAGGTAGCCCATTATCTTAATGGGTTACGACCGAGCATTCAAGAGGAGCTAAGCCTAGTCAGAATGACCACCATTAAGGATGTGTACCATTTTTCTCTAAAAGTTGAGGAGAAGTTGAACAAAATATTTGACAACAAGTAAAAAGGACGAGGAGGTCAAAGTGGAAGGGGTAGTGGAAGATCTTTTGGAAGCTGAAATGAGGATGAAAGGAAACAAGAAGATGTGGGTACAAGTCGGAGATAGAAGAATGATAACTTCTACCACCCTCATGATCAAAACAGTGGTGATGAAAGAGGTAGAGGATGAGGAAGATTTGGGCCAGGACCCGGAAGTGGTGGTTTCAGAGGAACTTGTTTCCATTGTGGTGAAAAAGGGCATCGAGCTTATGAATTTCCACAACACCAAGATAGGACAAACAGAAGGCCGGAAGGTCATGGAAGGGTTTCACATGCAGATGAGGAGGCTCAATCCGAGCATTCAGATGATGCTTAAAGGGGAGAAGCCCTAGTGGTTAGAAGAGCCTTAGTGATTGAAGAGAAGGAGCCAGAATAGAGGAAAAATTTGTTTCGCACAAAGTGACAGTGTGAAGAAAAATGTTGTGATGTCATTATTGATAGTGGGAGCACTGATAATATGGTATCTAAAGAGATGGTTACAAAGTTGAAGCTGAAAAGGGAAAGGCATCCACATCTATATTGGATTGCTTGGTTGCAGAAAGACCACAAAGTTTTGGTCAATGAGCAGTGCCTGGTGAAGTTCAAGATTGGAAGCTATCATGATGAGGTACTATGTGATATCATCCCCATGGATGCATGTCACATGTTGTTGGGGAGGCCGTGGCAGTTCAATAGGCGAGTTGTACATGATGGGCATGCAAACACTTATTCCCTAATGAAGGATGGAGTTTGCCATAAGTTGAAACCCTTGAAGAAGGACGAAGAAAAGGTATGCAGTAGTGCTAGAATTTGTTTTGTCGATGGAAGGAAATTTTTAGAAGGCATGAAGCATGAGCGTATGTGTTATGCATTGATTCCTATAATGGAAAAGGAAGATAGTGAGAAGGTGCCAGTAGAAGTTTTTGGACTATTGGATGAGTTTCAGGGGATTATTTATGATAACGTACCTGAGGGTTTACCACCAATGATGAGGATAAGTCATTAGATTAACCTAATCCCTAGAGCTAGTTTGCTGAATACGGCAGCTCATAGAATGACTCTTGCAGAAAATGAGGAGTTGAACAGACAAGTTCAGGAGTTGTTGAGAAAGGGTCTGATTTGAGAGAGTCTGAGCCCATCTGCAGTACCTGCAGTACTAGCACCGAAGAAGGATGGGGAGTGGAGGATGTGTATAGACTCTCGTGCCATAAATAAGATAAGAATCAAGTACAGATTTCCCCTGCTAAGGATGGATGACTTGATGGATTGTTTGAGTGGAGCTCAGTACTTCACAAAGATTGATCTGAAGAGTGGATATCACCAGATCCGGGTTCATGAGGGAGATGAATGGAAGACTACCTTCAAGACCAAAGAGGGCTTGTACGAGTGGTTAGTCATGCCTTTTGGGCTAACCAATGCACCAAGCACATTCATGCGGCTCATGAATGAGGTACTGAAAGAGTTTCTGGGAAGTTTTGTCATTGTGTATTTAGATGATATCTTGATGTTTAGTAAGAACTTGGATGAGCATTTAATGCATATTCTTAGGGTTTTTGAGAAGTTGAGAGAGGAGAAACTTTTGATAAATTTGAAAAAGTGCAGTTTTGTTAAAAAGGAGTTAGTGTACTTGGGGTTTGTTGTCTTAATAGAGGGTCTGAAGATGGACCCAGAGAAGGTGAAGGCTATTTTGGAATGGCCTACCCCAAGAACTGCTACTGAGGTGAGATCTTTCCATGGTTTGGCCAGTTTTTACAGAAAGTTCATTAGAAACTTTAGTAGTATTTGTGCACCCCTGACTGAAACAATGAGAGGGGATAGAAAAGAGTTCAAGTGGAGCACTAGAGCAGCGAAGAGTTTTGATCTATTGAAGTAGAAGGTGACAGAGCAACCAGTTTTAGCCCTCCTAGATTTTAATAAGGTGTTTTAGGTGGATTGTGATGCCAGTGGTTGTGCCATTGGAGAAGTGATGAGCCAAGAAGGTAAGCCCATTGCCTATTTCAGTGAAAAGTTAAATGATGCAAAGAGAAAGTACTATGTATATGATCAGGAATTTTATGCAATAGTTCAAGCATTAAAGAAATTGAGACATTATTTGTTACTGAAGGAATTTTTTTTGTTTACTGATCATCAAACATTACAGTATCTGAGTAGTCAGGGAAAATTAAATTAGAGGCATATGAAATGGGTAGAATTTTTGTAGAGTTATACCTTTGTTTTAAAGCATAGGAGTGGCAAGTCGAATAGGGTTGCAGATGCCTTAAGTAGGAGGCAAACATTATTGATAGAGATACAGATTGAAGTGGTTGGGTTCAATGAACTCAAGACATTGTACCCTAAATATCCTAATTTTGCAGAAGCTTGGAAAGCTTGCAAGGAGCCTGTTACAGTTGACAGGATGAAGTGGCTGGATTTCATAATCTAGGATGGCATGTTGTTTAAGGGAAGTCAATTGTGTATTCCAAGGAGTTCCATGAGGGAGAACCTGATATAGGAGAAGCACAATGGAGGAATGGCAGGACATTTTGGTCAGGATAAGACCATTGCCATTATCAGTGAGCATTATTATTGACCTCAGTTATCACATGATGTGAAGAAGTTTGTACAGAGTTGTAGGGTATGTCAGATGGCTAAAGGAGTGATCCAGAATACTGGGTTGTATCAACCCTTACCTGTACCAGAGAGGCCATGGGAGGATATAAGTATGGACTTTGTTCTTGGTTTTCCAAGGACATAGAGAGGGAATGATTCAATATTTGTGGTAGTTGATAGGTTTTTGAAGATGGCACATTTCATCCCATGCCAGAAGACCCATTATGCAGTCCACATTGCTAACTTGTTCTTCAGAGAGGTGGTGAGGCTACATGGTCTGCCAAAGAGTATAGTCTTAGATCGTGACACAAAATTTGTTAGATACTTTTGGAGGACCTTGTGGAAGAAGTTGAAAACAGAGTTGAAGTTAAGTTTTGCACACCATCCACAGACTGATGGGCAGATTGAGGTTGTCAATAGAAGTCTGGGTAACCTATTGAGATGCTTGGTAGGTGATAAACCCAAGGGATGGGACTTGATCTTACCCTAGGTAAAATTTTCTTACAACAATTCTATCAACATAAGTACTAGTAGATCACCATTCCAGATTGTGTATGGAGGCAGTCCCAGGACCACTCCAGAATTGAGGAAGATGGACCAAGAGAAGAAGACAAGTGCCGAAGCTGAAGATTTTGTAGAGCACATCAAGAATATACATGAAAAGGTAAGATAACATATTAACAAGATGAATATGTAGTATAAGGCTAAGGCAGATCAGAAGAGGAGGTATAAGGAGCTTTAGATTGGTGATGAAGTGATGGTCCACTTGAGAAAAGAAAGGTTTCCAGTGGGCACCTATAATAAATTGGAGATGAAGTTTGGTCCCTATAAAATTTTGAAGAGACATGAATCAGGGAATGCATATGAGGTAGAGTTGTCGGATGGAGTCAAAATTTCCCTTGTGTTCAAAATTTTAGATTTTATAGAGTATCATGAAGGTGGCACAGAGGAAGTACCAACATTGGAACAACGTGGGATTCCAGTACCTTCTTTAGAGAAGGAGGAGATTGAAGAAATCATGGATAGTCATGTGGGAAGGAATACCAGAAATAGGTAGTATGAAGAATATTTGGTGAAGTGGAGAGGAAGGCCTATGGAAGATTCATCCTGGTTGTCTAAGGCAGAGGTTGATTGTTTGGGTTTTCCTCAACCATCTGAGATGTGATGGGGTCACTTCTCAAATTACCCTAGGCGTTTGATGCAGGAGCATCCAGTGGTGTGAGGGAAATCTTGCATCACCCAAAAAGATGCTTTCCATTTATGTTCCTTTTGTTTTCTTTTTGTAGATTTTTTTGCATTTCTAGATACCCTTTTCGTCGAATAAGAGCTTCCAACTTTCAAAACTACTTTTCTACTTTTTCTGCTCAACTGCTATTTTTAGTAGGTGTAAATTTTATGTTCCTTTTGTTTTCTTTTTTAGATGTTTTTTCATTTCTGGATACCCTTTTCGTAGAATAAGAGCTTCCAACTTTCATAACTACTTTTTTGCTTTTTCTGCTCAACTACTATTTTTAGCAGCTGTGAATTTTAAGGCATGGGAAGACAAAAATTTATGGGAAGGTTCATGATGGAAAAATAAGCACTTTGACGAAAGAATCAGGTCAAGATCATTCATGGTTTGAAAGCTATTCAAGTTCCAGTTTCTGCTTTTTGCCCTAAAAAGCCTTCCGAGTCTAGTTTGAGGCACTAAACAGTCCTGTATGGGCCCAGAAATTATCAAAATTGGTAGAGTGGGATTTTGGCGTGTTCTTCACTCTGAGACCTTTCCGACGGTGTAAACGGTTTGAAAAACAGAGTCCCGAATCAAAAGTTATGGCTTCTGGAAGTTGCCCGATTTTTGGAAAATTACCAATTTTCGAGTTAGGACTCAATGCTTGAATTTTAAATTGTAATTTTTGGTGCCTAGCCACCAAAAATCTTATCTCGAATGTTTTTTTTGGCTCCAAACCGAAAGGGGGATATTTATGGGCTAGTTTCTGATTTTTGGATAACTTTTTGGGGGAAAAGAGTTTGAATGCTGCAAAAAGGGAATCTAGGTAATTTTTTGTAAGTCTATGATTTGCATGTATCACAGAGCTCGAGGATTTGGGATCCTTTGCATGTAAGATTTCCATATTTTTGAATAAAATATTATTCTCTATTTTTTGAGTGTTATTCTGTGTCTCGGGTTTGCTCCCTCGTCAAATGTATATGTAATCGTCACCAAAACTTAATATTATTATTCAATGTTATTTGTTGTGTACTATAGTTTAATATATTTCAATAATTTTTTCTTCAATATTTTAAAATTTCAAATATAGTGATGCTCAAAACACCTCTTCCTTGTAATCATTTGACTACTTATTGTAGGATAAAAAACTCTATTTAATATAAATAAATAATTAATAATTCTCATATTCATGAATTTTAGTTCTTTACCAAAAAAAATGTTTCCTTTATTTAAAGTAGATTTACCTCTACTCAAGATGAATATAAATCTCATTATGTTTAAGAAAGCATCTAAGATCCAACAAATCCATTCTTAATGGTTGATCTATTAAAAATAAATCACCACCTAATGAGGCTTAAATACTACTATATTGGGCTATGAAGATGTATTCAAAGAGATTTGTAATAAATATACATATTATCATGTATGAATTTCCAATAAAAAATATAAATTAATAATTTGATATTATTAATTAGGAAATTCTTACAAAAAATTGAATGATATTTATAGTCATATCACAATCAAATTCATTTATAATCACAAAAAAATATTATCATATAAAATTCTATTTTGGATACCATATGTAAATATGAGAAACATGAATTATAAAGATTTCCTTTGCATGGAAAAATATAATTTATTATAAGTCGGCTAATGTACATGCATTCATGTAAAGCCCCATCCCGCAACCTAGAGGACGATGCAACACTACGGAATCACAACTAATTTTTTTTCTTAAAAAGAAGTAACAATGATGAGTGATGTAAACTACTCTAACACATACATCCTCTAGGCCATGCAACACATCTACATGTGAATTTCAAAACTTACAAAATTATTCTAAAACATAGTATATGGAATTAACTCAAGATACAATATACATCAAAGCATTAATTCATTGCAAAATAATTCTAACACATATATAACTCCACATAACACCAAATATACCATTTAATCCATCAATGAATAAATCATACACAATGGTACAATTACATCACAAGGGATCTCCTCGATACAAATGGGGATTACAATTACATAGTGTCCCATAGTTACAATGAATAAAGAGAAGTACAAATCCATAGAACCACATGAGCTCCTCAAACAAGAAGATCTCGCCATTACGAACAGGAAGAGAAAGCTCAACAGTGTAAGGTGCATGCCACCCAACCATATGGTACCCATAGGCCCAACCCCTATGCTAGGAGATAGTAAAAGGTAACCAAGACAAACCTACTACCACTAGACACAGGCAATATACAAAACCAAACTGTACTGGAGTAAACACAAAACAACACTATACCAATAAACACAAAACATAAGGTTACATTACTTCTAGAATCACTAAATCGAGAACAACCACTATACAATACAAACTGATTGTTGGTATAGGAGGAGTGTCATCACAAAGGTTGCATTGGTTATCCAAAGGAGATCTTCCTAGGTCTCAGCCCCCATCTTGGGTTATCCTAGTAACCTCTCATGAACCAAACCCCACATGTACACCAGTGCGGAATCAATTATCTTTCGAGAAGACAAGATAATGATCTTGCCATTCCAGGCCTTCCTGACTCATCTCAAGTCTCATACTAGCCCTTGAGCCAATGAGCAAGGCTAAATTATCTGATTAAATGTATTAAGCTACTCTATCCCTAATAAAGGTTATTTAATTTCCATTGATTAAACTGACTCTCACACGAGTTGTCTTGGGACCACTTTGTGTCCCAACCCTCGTTGAAAGCCACTCCCCTATCTACAACACAAAAAAATATTCCACAACCCAAGGGTAGATAGGGTGCACAAATATGATAACAAATATCAACCATTCTACAAAGAATAACACATCCCGTTCGTAGTAACCCGGTACTCAAATTAAATCACACAACCCATTCATAGTAGTCGGGTGTTCAAACTAATTCACACATCCCTACAGATGTCAAATATTGAATCCCAAATATGTGTACTACCCAAGGAAATCTCAAAAAGGGTGAACAAAAGATACAATAACCCTTTCACAATTTTACAATCTCTGGAAGACTAACATTTTCTTGACAACAAATATTCCCCACAATTCACAATTACAGAAGAACACACAATTACAATAAGCCACTCAAGTAATTAATTAAATGACCATTAGGATTTTCTAAGTCCAATAAATCAACAATGAATTAAACCAGTTGCTTAACTTCCATTTTGACAAATACTCATAATATTCAACTCAAATTTCCCGCCAATGTGAATAGAAAAGAACATAGCTTAAAATAATTCAGGCACTTAAATAATCTAAAATTCAGATTTCCTAAATCCAAATTGAATCAATATCTCATGACATACTATTATTCAAAGTAAATATAATTCCATTTGCAATAATAAGGAAATAAAATAAAACTATTTATTTAACTTCAATTCCATAGTTTCGTATAATAATAACAAACTCAATTTCTCTATTACAATCATTGCATTATAAAATCCTCTACTTATACATTAAATGTTTTAAGAACACAATATCTATTTAAATATAAAACAACTTTCTCTCTTAAGTCCTTTTATTTAAATATTTACTAACCCGTGCATTTGCATGCTTATATTAAAATATATACTTCCGTTTACAAACCATAAAGAAATTAAAACTAGTTGTTAACTCATATTTCACAAACACATAAAAATAAAAATCTCAATCTTTCTAATAGAATCATTTTATTATAAAACACCTACTTATGTATTGCATGCACTAATTAACAACATAATATTCATTTAACTAATATCTTTTATAAATAAATAAATATATTTATATATATATATATATATTCTAATTACATAATCCAATTATTCTTTTCCAAAAAAATCATTTCAAAAACAATTATATAACAAATCATCTATTTTAAATAAATATATTTAAAAATGTATTTATTTATTATTAAACCATTAAAATACAATTTCCAAAATATATGTATATATATATAATATATATATACATAATATATAGAATACATATTATAAATAATAAGCATATTATATAATATATAATAAAATAACCATTAAAGAAACCATCGTACGAAAATCATAGCGCTCAAACTGGCGACGTCAGAGTTTATTAAGGGAGACGACACTGTCTGTGTCAGCGCCTTCCCCACACATGTGTGGAGGGCATTGCCATAGCAAGCCCATCCCGACCATAATAAGGAGGTGGCGATGGGGTTTAATACCCAACGCCTCCAAAATACAAACTTAAATTTATTTAATTTCAGCACTGTTATTAATTTTTTGTATGGCAATTTCTTACAATTTCATTTCAAAATAAAAATTTCCACAGGGAATTTACAATGCTTTAAATAAAATAAAATATTTATATATAATATATATATTTATATGTACATATATATTTCAATATATATGTATATATATATGTATATTTATATATAAATTAATCCAAGCACTGGTTCATGTTGGGCAACAAATTTTCACAGAAGTTTTCTATAGGAAAGATCAAAGATTTTCATTTTCCCAGACAATTAAAAGAAATAGGGAAACAAAAAAAAATGATAATTTTCTACACAGATCTATAATTTCCTTTTCTATCAATCTATTTATTGATCAATTTACACAGAGGATCTAAATTATTTTCTACAGAGGTTTGATTTTAATGGAAATATTTTAAAAACAAAAGCTTCTACAATAATGAAAACTTCTTCTAATCTTTTCCAATTTGCATTACAATAATTAAACAACTCTTTCAAATCAAAATTCACAAAAACAATTAAAGAACCTATTCTAGAAGAATTTTTGCCTCGAGGATTGATGTCAAGCTTCTTTGGAACCTCGATTTTCCAATGTTTCCAAAGCTTCCTACAGAACAATTTCCACTTCCTAGAGAACAAAAACAATCCACGGTGAAGAATATAACAAACTAGATTCCTAGAATTATCAGAAAGCTCCTAAGATCTACAATTTCTTCAAAACACAAAACAATTCTTTTTATTTCCCAAAAAACTTTGTCTTTCTTTCCCATGCAAACAACTTCCTCTTTTTTCAGCAATTGCAATCAATCCCTCCGTAAATCAATTTTAAGACAATAAGAAAACAATTCCTTCTAACTTCCAGTTCACACAACAAATATCTCTTCTTTAACAAACCAAGATATTTCTAAGATCTTTTCCCAAATATGCATTTAAATTTTTTTAAAAATTATTTAATCCAATTTACAATTAAATAACTTATTTATTTTAATTCCTTATTAATTTAATAATTAAAATTACTTTATAATATAACTTAAATTAAATTAATTAATTTATAATAAAATCTCCATATTAATTAAATACTTAATCACAACATATAATTTAATCCTTACAATTTAAACTTGCACGATAAATAAAATACCAAGACCAACATACGGGCTATCGACACACTATGCTAGGGTAAAGGTTTGACAAGGTTAACTAGTTACTATCTCCCAATCATTACTGTTGAGTAGTGGTCGTGCTTAGACCTGTGAAACTAGGTGAAGTTGTTGTCATGTACCTGCAAACCTACAATAAAAGTGAAAGTCGTACATGTATACAGATAATAATTCATACACACCATGAAGAGAGAATTACAAAAATCACAAGTCACTCATGAGCAAGTGATGCAATACCATTCTCTTCACCAATACAATGTCACATCAATTGACGAGATAATATATCAATTAAACTATAATAAGCTTATATAGCAAATTCATCAGAATTAAGTATGTATGCAAACATAAAGCATATTAAACATAATTTCCATGCAAATAATGTATCATCACATCTATATAGTCTATCATCGCTCCATTGTCAGCGATAGAATAACAATCACATAAAATAAGGTCTATCAAAGAATCAGAACTGCCCAAGAAAATATAGCAAATCGGAGGGGTGTTACAATTCATGCCATTATGACATAATCTCATACTAGGATACCTCATGAAGGACACTTGTAAGAGAATTTTGATAAATAAAAATTCCTTTCATATACTATTATCTTCAATCATAGTGTAGGAAGGTTCAATATTTGAAAGAAAGAAAAAAACCACATATACAATTGATATTTAATATACATGTACTTGGACAAAAATATTCAAGTTGACCATGCAAAGAACATGCTCGCAATAAAAAATATCAATGATATGAAACACATATTGAATTAATTAGGAATTAATTTAATTTAATGCATAAAAAATAGAAGAAAATGGATTTAGATTTTTAAAAATTCCATAGAAACAAAAGGCTAGAAAATAAAATAATATTTTCTATATTATGTCTCAAAATTTCATTCCAAACTCTATTAAATGTAATAATTATAACTTATTTGGTATTGGGTGTAGTGCCCCTCCAGTTGTTACTATTATGTGTTTAGATTTGTATATGTGTTAGACAATACCTTTACTATGATAGACCTTGATATTTGTTATTGTATTGTGATCGCTGGCTTTAGAGCGATGTGGATGTTATTCTGTGTTGAGATGATGCATTTTATGGATGTTATGCTTCATGTTATGCTTTTGATTAGCATAGTTGTTAATATTGATATATGCT
>VDFB02077258.1:0-104436 GCA_007258455.2 Sequoia sempervirens
TACAAAAGAACACAAGGCTTCTATGGTGTGATTCCTCTTCTTACCAAACTCATTCAAAAAAATTGCATTGACCAAGTTTTGATACCACTTTGTCATAACCCTCTTAAAACATTTGAAGACTCCTTATTTTTATTATTACTATTATCATTATTATTATGTTGAGTTAGTTTGAAATAATTATTATTTCATTTTAGATAAATCATAAAGTTAAAACTATAGAAAAATAAATAAATAAATTAGTGATACCCACTTAATGAATTAATCAAATATATATAATTATAAGAAAATGAAAACCTTTAGAAAAAAGGACAAGAAAGAAACAAATGGTCATTTTTTATTTAAAATACATGCAATTTAAATAAACTAGAAATAAATAAAAAAATTAAATTCAATATGCAAATTGATTTAAGAATTGGGAGAAAAGAAATGACATTTGAGAATAAAACTCTTTTAAAGATTTATGAGAGAATAAAACTAAAAGTAGTTTTTTTTATGACAATGAGTGTTACACTTTTTAATTTTGCATGGGAGTTACAATTTCAAATTGAGGGAAAAATCTTATTTTCGTAGATTCTATGACAAAGATGTGCTTAATTTGAAAAAAAAAATCTTAACAATATCTTCCAAAAAATAGAATTTTCTCCTTTAAAAAGAGGCTTTTTAGAATGCATAAGGGAGTTCTTGGAAAGAATAATTTTGTAGAAGAAGAAGACATTGAGGAAGGAAGAGGCTTTGAGAGAAGGGGTTTAAGAGGATATTGACTCAACAAAGGAAGGATTGGTAGGTTCTTCTCCATTCAAAACTCTCTTTGAAGAAAAACAAAGAAAAATAAATCCATTTCTTCTTTAATCCATACTAGATTCTAAATCTTGAAATACATATCTTCTCATTTGTAGATTATTTAAGAATCTTAAAAAATTTCCTTTTTTATTTATTTATTAAAATTTGTTTTCAACAAATTAAATTGTATTCAAAATCTCATGTTCTTAAAACCCAAAATTTTGAAGAATTTATGTTTATCTACTCCCAATTAGATTGATTAAAAAAACCCATATTGAAATACTAAAACAAAAAAGAAGTCTACTTTTTAGATTGGAATTTATTTTACATGTTATCTAATATTTTTTTAATCCAAAATTTTCTCTTTTTAAATTAATAATTTAAACTTATATTATGCACAACAAATTGATAAACTAAAATTTTCATCTTTTAGAATAAAATAAATTTAAAATATCAATATATATAAATATATATAAATATTATTCTTACTTAAAAATTTATATTGAAATAAATTTATAAATGGCATTCGATTTAAATTTTATGGAAAAAAATAGATATAAATATAGGCTTGCAACCTTTATGAGGCCATGAGGCCTCTTAAATATATAACTTAAGATCTCATTAATATATTTTATATATTATATAAATTTTATTATATTAGAAATATTAAAGTTTATTGATATTTAGTTATTTAAAAATTGAAAAATAAAAGTAAAATAGTATTCATTAATAATAATTTATAATTATAATATTATAATAAATAAATAAACATATATATATATATATATATATATTTTGATCGGTGATAAGGTGAATTTATTAATAATAGGAATAAAACATATTACAATACTAATTTCCTTGCAACAATCAGATAAAAACCTTTTCTAGCCCCAAAAAACTTCTTTAGACAAATCCCTTAACCTTCGAACAACCCAAATACAATCACATTAAAGTGATACATACAATGAAGACTCACAAAGAAGAACAAAAGCACCACAGGCAAACACAAGTGCCAACCCAAAAAACCAACAATCCTTATAGATGACCTATTGACAAATCATGATGGTGGGTTCAAGTTTGTCTTTTCTTCAACTAAGACCTGAGAACCATTGCAAATGTATCCTTCCTTTCTTTCTTTGCTTTTTTCCCTTTAACCATTTTCCAACCATCCTCTACCCTTGCAACCACCTTTTGCCAATCCAAAGATTTAACAGTAGGAATCTTCAGGGCTTCATCCAAGCTTCCATTTGCTTGATGATTCCATTCACTAGCTTTTCATTTCCCTATTTCTTTCCCTTGCGACCTTGCTAAGCCTATTTTCTCACGACATTAAGGAGTCGTTGCTCAATTTGAGGGATTTAACTCCTTTTCACCTTCAATCTGGACAACATTATCATTGCCTATAACCTGATTCTCTTTCTATGCCAAGTCAACACCATTTTGCTGCTGAATCTCCCTACTCCCTTCCACCACAGCCGTTGCCCCTTCCTAACCTCACTCCCTACCACTGCCCTCCACAATCTCCATCCCTTCCTGACCACGCTCCACCTTGCTATGCTCCAAAGCGCTCAGCTAATTCACATCCTTTTTCTCTACCAAATAATGTTGGGGGCTAACATCTTTCCACCAGGAGGCTAATTTAGAAGCTTTGTGTTTTACACATTGAGCAGCCAAATGTCTGGTTTTAAAGCAAATTCTGCATCTAAAAGGAATCCATTCATAATCTAGGGGTTGCACCCACAAACCTTTCGATGTATTTAAATGAATCTCCTCCGGAGGAGCCTTTGACACATCCATTTCCACTAAAATCTGGGCAAAGATTGAATGCAAAAGGTTTGAAGACCCTTCATCCACCATTAAACAACTTCCCAGAGATTTCCCTACAACCTCTAAGAATGAATAAAACCAAAAATGTAACAGAAAGTTGGGAAGTCTCATCCAAATAGGTACCTTCTCGAAAACCTCAGTAGCTGGATTAAAGGTCGGGTGCCAAGGCTTTAGCATCAGGGGAAATTTGTCTTCCCATTCCCAATGGTAATCACATAGAATCTTCTTTATATCCTGCACCTTTTCAAAAACCACAATGAAGAAGCCTCTTGCCATGGGATAGATTTGGAAATCCCCTTCTAACAGATCTTCCCATTGATGAGAAATCCACTGGTGGAGGTCTAATAAGCTTGGTCAAAAGCCCCTGAATCTTCCAATCACACCAAACGTAGAAAAACTATTTCATTAGACAAAACTTCTTGCTCAAGCTCATCATCGAGCTCCATTGTGACAAAACTAAAAGTTGGGAGAGAACCGGAAACTTCTCCGCTCCTGCCTGACGAGTTTCTGTTTGGGTTCTCCATAGGCTGAGATGGGCTCGGTAGGAATCCCCTAGGTTGCACCAAAAAAATCCCCTTATTAGAAACATCCCCTCCTAGGACCCGTGCTGTAGGGCGAACCCTATTTTGGCTTCGCTGCATTATTGTGTCTCCCCCAACCCCAACAAGGCTGCCATTGCTAGGGCTTTTCCTCGTTTCAAGAACTGCTTGACTTTCTCGTCGCTCAAAACCTCTGTTGCATTCTTTCTTCTGCCGCAGACCTCCATGCAGACCCTGCAAATCCTTCCCCTTAGAGCCCAGACCAGGTGAAACCCGTGTTGCAGTGACTCCCAAAATCTGATCGTTAACTCCCATGAGTGCTGATTAAAAGGTTGTATGGTGATCCCAAGTGTTATTACCCCAGGTTACCAGAGATGGCCTGGTCATAGCATACTGACCCTCACCTTTTCCACTATGAAGGTGAGTCGAACCCGTGTCCTCGAGGGAGCAAACCCCAAGACTCGACCGACCCGTCTAGAAGTAAATATAATTTATTTTAAGTTTAATAAATTTTTTGAAATATTTTTTTATATATTAATTATAATTATATATATGTTAATTTTAAAATTTTTGATTTAAAGAAAATAACCTTTCAATTGGAGTAAATATTTGTGAGCATGATCATAACCTAAGCTAAACATGGCTGATCCACAAGAAAAAAACCAAGATCTAACTAGTTAAGTCAAGCTCCCAATGAAATACTTGAAAACATCAAAGGAAGCCATTGAATAAGAAACTAACTAAAAATGCACAATGGAAACTAATCTAATGCCTCAAACCTCATCCCATTGGGGGATTGGTGCTGCATTGATATGGAATGTTAGCCCTTTCTCAACCCCTTAGTTGAAACAAGCTTTCAAATGGATTCCATCGATGAAGATTGATGAAAATGGATGCAAGATAAGCTAAAATGGATATTAAATGCTAAAATGCTAATGGAGAATGCTCTAAAATTTAGTATAGTCTATTTACTCTAAATGAAAGTGGATCCTTTTCTCATAGAAATGAGGACTATTTATAGGAGAAATAACTGAATCAATGTTGAATATTGAATTGATCAATCAATGGATGAAAATCAATAAGAGGAGATGGTATGGATCAAGAATGTTGGGAAAATGTGTCTCAACCTTGCAATTATACGCAGTTTATTTTTGATAGGATGTATATATATTTATATATATGTTTCCTAGTTACACCGATAGGTGTATACAATGGCAGCGTGGAGTGAAATGTGAGTGTGATAAATTTTTTCAGGAAACTTCTAGAATGGCCGACATACATTAAATAAAGGTTATATTGTAAATCTGGATGGTTCATTATTAGGTTTTAGATCTTATGGCATATATTTTGTTGCCCTGTCTTGTCCTAGAATGTAACTATATTTTATGAGGGTGTTGTATTACGACTGTAATATAGATTGTGATGATTTCTGAGAGTCTGATAGCTATTGTGTTGTCTCTTGATCTCTGAGTGGTGATAATCCTATGAGAACCTTGCTCTGCTTGTATATTGTAATATTTGTGATTTACTAAATAATATATTTGGTAGATTTTGAAGTGTGGGGTTTTTCTCCCGAAAGGGTTCTTTCCACGTAAATCATTGTGTCGTGATATGCATGATATTTATGTTTATTTCTATTTAAGTTTATGTAACTATTAAAGATCTGTAAAATTTTTGCATTATTCTCCTCTCAAGATTAGTGTAGGAAGTTGTTCCACTACCTTAGCTTCCTTACAAGCGGTATCAGATCTTGATCACCTTTGGTTTCAATTGTGGGTTGTTGGGTTTTTTGAACTAATCCAGATTTAAGTGGGAGCTTGTGTAGAAGACACTTTGTGATCTTGTTGTAGGAATTTTTAGATGGAAAGTTCATTAGGGAGAATTTAGGTGGAGAAATTTTCTGGAAATAATTTTGAGATGTGGAAGCTAAAGATGGAGGATTTGTTGATAGATCGAGATCTGTGGGATATTGTTGATGAGAATGTTTCAAGGCCTGCAAATCCTACTCAGGATGCTCAATATGATGTTATGGACTGTAAATCCAAGGGTCTAATCAGATTGTGCTCGGTAGACTTTGTTTTAATTAATATACATGAGGAGACCTTTGCACAGAAAGTATGGAAGAAGCTTGGTGAGATGTATCAAGCCAAATCTTTAGTGAACAATATTTTCTTGAGGAAGAAGTTGTATTCTCTGAGAATGGAAGAGGGTGGAAGAATCACAAACCACCTAGAAGCATTCAATATGTTGGTGGCTTTGTTGGCATTAGTTGGTGTCAAAATGGATGAGGAGAAATGCCAAATCCTACTTTGTTCTTTGCATGATCCTGGGATTCTCTTATTATGGCTATTGGGAGTACTTTTGTTATTCTAAAGACTAAAGATGTGGTGGGTTGTTTGATTTTTGAAGAGATGAGGAGGAAGGTATCCATCACTGCCAAGGAGGCCCTAAATGTTCATGGAAGGCCTAAGGAAAATGGCAAGAAGAATGAGAAGCGTGACAAATACAAGTCTAGGGGGAGATCTAAATCTCTTGGAAAGTCCAAAGTTATTTTCTGAAATAGCGGTAAGCCTGGACATGTTCGTAAGGAATGTAAAGAAGAAAAGAAGAAGAAAAAGAAGAAATTTGATTTTGATTTTGAGTCCGAGAAGGAAGATGGTGACACATTCATTGCAACTTTGGAAACTCATGTAGGTGATGATGCATGGTTAATTGAATTAGGTGCATCTTTCCATATGACCTTTAATAGAGATTGGTTTTGTGAATATGAAGAATTTGATGGAGGTAAGGTGTACTTGGGTGATGATTCTCATTTAGACATTGTTGGTCATGGTAAAGTTAAAATCAAGTTTCCTGATGGTAGAATAAAAAGGATTAATGGTGTGTTGCATATCCCTGGATTAGCACAAAATTTGTTATCTGTGAGCAAACTAATAGATGTGGGTGTGCAGGTAGTATTTTCTAATGTACGATGCAAGATGGTTAGAGGTGCCATGGTGATTGCTAGAGGTGTCTGATATGGAACATTATATAAGCTAGATGCATGCACTGTTGAGTGGAATAGTACTTCAATGAAAAGAAAGTTTTTGGAAGAAGTGAGGGTTTCACCTTTAGTAGATGGTCATGGATTTTGGGTACCCAAAGGGTGCTCTTTCTTTTGAGACAAAGTTACCTGTAGAGAAAACAATGTCATGACACCAAAGACTTGGCCACATTGGAGAAAAGGGTCTAAGGACCTTGAAAAATAAAAACCTTGTTGAAGGTTTGTCTAATTGTAATCTTGAATTTGATTTCTGTGAGCATTGCATTTATGGAAAACAAAATTGTGTTCAATTTTACTCGAGTTATCATAAATCTTGTGGTGTATTGGATCTTATTCATTCTGATATGTTTGGTCTTGTAGATGTTCCTTCGATTGGTAAATCCACATATTATGTTTCATTTATTGATGATTATAGTAGGACATGGGTATATTTCCTAAAGAGTAAATTTGAAGTATTCAATTGATTTAAAGAATTTAAAGCAATGGTTGAGTTGTATATTGGAAAGAAAATAAAATGTTTGAGGACTAATAATGGTAGTGAATTTTGCTCTAATGATTTTGATAAATTTTGTTAAGATTGTGGTATTCATAGACATAAGACAACTTCGTATTCTCCACAAAAGAATGGAGTTGTAGAAAGAATGGACATGGCACTGATGGAGAAGACTAGGAGTATGTTGAGTGGTGTTGGTCTAGAACAAAGGTTTTGGGATGAAGCTGTTGCCACTGCTTGTTACTTGATTAACAGGTCTCCTACATCAACTCTTGTCTATAAAATGCCTATAGAGGCATAGTCGGGTCGCAAGCCTTCATTGAGACATCTTAGAGTTTTTGGTTGTGAGGCATATGCACATGTGCCAAAGGAGAAGTGAACAAATTTGGAGAAAAAGGTTGTGAAATGTATCTTCATCAGATACATTTATGGTGTGAAAGGATACAAGCTTTGGGATCCTATTGCATAGAAGGTAATACATAGTAGAAGTGTGATTTTTAGAGAAACTAAGCCTTCTTTTGTTACATTACAACTAGAACACATTAAATAAGAAGATGTGATTCAATTTCCTCCTACACCTGAGAAAGTTGAATTAAGGCCCAAGGATAGACAAGAAGTTGAGGAGAGCTCATCCAGCTCTGGATCTTCAAAAGAGGAGGAAGAACCTCCAACTCAACTTATTTGTAGGTCTACAAGACATAGACAACCACCTGAAAGGTATTCACCTGATGATCAGAGATGTATTTTTTCTTTGAATGCTAACATAGATGAACCCAAATATATAGAAGAGGCACTAGGTATGAATGATGCAAAATCCTAGAAGATTGCTATGGATGAAGAAATGACATCTTTGAAAAAGAATGATACATGGGACTTTGTACCATTTCCTGAAGGACGAAAACCTATTGGTTGTAAATGGGTGTTCAAGAAAAAGATTGGTTCATATGGAGGTATAGAGAAGTACAAAGCAAGGTTGGATGCAAAGGGTTACTCTCAAGTTGAGGGTGTTGATTATGGTGAGATATTTTCTCCTGTTGCAAAAATGACATCCATTAGATTTTTGCTTTCTATTGCTACTGCTTTTGATTTAGAGGTTGAGCAAATGGATGTGAAAACTTCTTTCCTTCATGGTGATTTGGAGGAGGATATTTATATGACTCAGCTAGAGCACTACGTGGTGAAAGGTAAAAGTAAATTGGTTTGTGAATTGAAGAAATATTTGTATGGATTAAAATAGAGTCCTAGGATGTGGTACCAAAAATTTGATACATATGTGTTGAGTTTGGGATTTGAGCATTCTAAATCAGATCATTGTGTTTATTATTAAATTGATGGTGATCGTTTCCTGTTTATTGCATTATATGTTGGTGATATGTTATTTATTGGCAAAGGGAAAGGTATGATTTCAGAACTGAAATCTCAACTTGTGGCTAAATTTGAAATGAAAGATCTTGGTGCATCTAAACACATTATTGGGATGGAAATTAAAAGAGATAGAGTAAACAGAAAGCTATGGCTTGGCCAAAGTAAGTATGTGAAATTAATTTTATAGAGGTTTGATATGCAGGATTGTAGACCATTGTGTGTTCCTGTTTCAGTTGGAGCAAAGTTATCTATTCTAGATTGTCCAACATCCCCATCGGAGATGGAAGACATGAGAAAAATGCCTTACCAAAGTGCATTTGGAAGTTTGATGTATGCTATGGTTTGTACTAGACCAGACATTGCACAAGCAGTGGGAGTTCTTTCCAGATATATGTCTAAACCTGGTAGAGTTCATTGGGATGCAGTTAAAAGAGTCTTTAGATATTTGTGGGGTACCTTAGACTATTCCTTATGTTATCATAGTAATATTACTGAAGACAAAATCTCCCTTAATATTCATGGTTATGTGGATTCAGACTGGGCAGGTGATGTTGATAGCAGAAAATCCACTAGTGCTTATGTGTTTACTTTATTTGGTGGTGCAATTAGTTGGATGAGTAAGTGACAGGCTGTGGTTGCTTTGTCCACTACTGAAGCATAGTATATGGAAACTACTTATGCTTGTAAAGAAGCCATTTGGATTAATATACTGTGTTTAGATATTGGTATAAAACAAGGTGCAGTGATAATTTATTGTGACAGTTAGAGTGTGATATGTCTAGCCAAGAACCTAACATATCATGCCAGGACCAAGCACAATGATGTACAATATCATTTTGTTAGAGATATGGTCGAAGATGGTAGGGTGAAGTTGGTTAAGGTAGAGACTTTTTATGAATGTTTCTAATTCTTTAACTAAGCTTGTGAGCATAGAGAAGTTCATATGGTGTTCAAAGACTATGGGCCTTTTGGCCCCTAACAATTAAAGAGGTGATGTTTACACCCTTATGTTGCTCTTGCAAGGTGTTTGACAAGTGGGAGATTTGTTGGGAAAATGTGTCTTAACCTTGCAATTATATGCGGTTTATTTTTGATAGGATGTATATATATTTATATATATGTTTCCTAGTTACAACGATAGGTGTATACAATGGCAACACAGAGCGAAATGTGAGCATGTTAACTTTTTAAGGAAACTTCTAGAATGGTCGACAACATTAAATAAATGATATATTGTAAATATGGACCGTTCATTATTAGGTTTTAGATCTAATGAAAGATATTTTTTTGGCTTGTCTTTCCCTAGAATGTAACTATATTTTATGAGGGCGTTGTATTATGACTGCGGTAGAGATTGTGATGATTTTTGAGATTATGATAGTTGTTGTGTTGTCTTTTGATCTCTGAGTGGTGATACTCTTGTGAGAAGCTTGCTTTTCAAGTATATTGTAATCTTTTTGATTTATTGAATAATATATTCGACAACTTTTGGAGTGTGGGGTTTTTCTCCCGAAAGGGTTTTCCCCACATAAATCATTGTGTCGTGGTATGCATGATATTTATGTTTATTTTTGTTTAGTTTCTGTAATTGTTAAAGATCTGTAAAATTTTTGCATTATTCTCCTCTCAAGATTAGTGTAGGAAGTTGTTCCGCTACCTTAGCTTCCTTACAAAGAATCCAATCAATGGATGAGAATACAAGTTGACAAGGATCAAGGATTTAAATCAATGGCTCTCATTGATTTGAAGAAGCACACTTCCTAAAAATTAGGAAGTTGTTACAAGATATTTCCCATTTCGGAGGAGTGCAAATAGAGAAATATTCCCTTGCAAGTGGGAGCATGAGAGAAATTAGCTAATTAAGTAATTTAAGAAATTACTTAATTATGCAAGATGGAGAAAATTAGGAGTTTTCATTAAATAATTAACTTATTTAATGAAAGGGGGTTAATGAAATTTAATTAAATAATTAGGATTCTTTAATGAAATGAGAAGACATAAGAAATTGAATTAAATAATTTGCATTACCTAATTAAATAAGATGAAAATTAGTATGAAAGGGGATGAACTAGCCAAATAACTTTGATTATTTGATTAATAAAAGAAATTGATGAATTTAATTAAACAATTAAGATTATTTAATTAAACGGTCGAAAAGAGGTGATTCAAGATGAAAATGGTGTTAATAATCAAATTTAGATGTGTAATAATGATCAGGACGATTTTAAGTGTCTACATTTTTGCCCTCTTTGAAGCAAGGTTTTTGTTACATTGGTTCAAAGACTGACACTTTTCGGATTAATGCTATTGCTTAGATAAAAAATTTAAAAATTCTTGATTTTTCGGACCCCACTATTTCCCTAGCAGAAGGAATTATGCTAGTACCCTAACCCCTCAAGAGATCAGGCAAAATTTTTATTTTTAATGTTGAGATCGCGAAAAGGATGCAAGATCAATTCAACTCAAAAAAGATGAAAGATACTTCTTTAGAAAGATCAGATATTTGATGTAGATAGATTTTATAATGTATAAATAGTCATCGGCCATGGGTAGCCTCATGTATATCTTGGTCTACATTGCACATATTCGATACTTGGATAGAAATGTTAGTAAAGATAGAAGATTAAGATAGAATGAGAATGAATGTTGATTAACCATTATTTTTGAGATTGATTTAGAAGTCCAACAAGCCTATGATTATTCAAGAATTTATTAGATATGTGATGAGAGATGATTTTCTTGTTTTTGAGATTGGGATACTTCATCATATCATTCCTTATTTTTGATATAGCAAATAGAACAATGCATCAAGGTATTGAAAACCAAGATGGCGTGGTATCTAATGCGATGGACTTTGACCTTGCAAATAGATAGGAGTATCCTTGTTCATACTTGACATACAAAAACCTTTTTTGACCATGTGAAAGAATAAGCCATCGAAATAATGAGACCAACACACAAAGGGTATGAAGAACTTGATATTTCCTAGCCATTGTTTTCTTGAGACTACCCTACACACACAAGATAAGTATTCGCCGAGGTTGTACTACAAGAATATTCAACAAGCACAACAAACAAAAGATAATGATCAATGCCCCATTCCTTTCTCTCTAAATCATTTTGATAGACATCATCGAGAGGTCACTGGAATGGACCACTAGATAAATCATAAGAAAAGATCAAAATGAACAAACAATCAATGTTATTCATATTTTTTTCCAAAAAGTGTAATGTGTTTTGAGGATAAGTATCCAAACTTATTGCCAATGATGATGCCCATTGTAGGAAAGATGTATCCTAGGACATGTTAGTGGATGTTGGCTATTGATAGATTGTTTGAAAGGCCATTGATATAAGGTTTGATTGACATGTTTGATAATGGTCAAGAGTTTTATTTTTGACGCTTAAATGTTTGCTTTCTAGTTATTATTGTACCTATTTCTATTTGTGTTACCAAGGGGTAAGGGTGATGATCAATTTATTATGGATGAAAGATTATCATGGGTGAAAGTGAGATGGGATGGGTGATTTTGGATTTTTTTGGAATATTTCAATGTTTTGAAATGTTTTGAGGCTGTTTAGGGTTTTTTGAGTGTATGCAAATGTTTAGGTTTTCAGGTTATTTGAGGTTGGTTAGGATTTTTGAATGTTTTCCAATGTTTTGGGTTTTCAAGTTTTTTCAAATGTTTTTTGTGTTTTCTAAGATTAGACCAAGACCTAAGGGAAACTAACCTAGCATCTTGGGGGCTCATCAGTGATGGCCTTGCCTACATTATACACATAGAGACAATGTAGTTCGACTGACTCTGACCCGTAATAATTTATTGATGAGATATGAACATTTGATGGATTGTCAGTTTATTATGATAGATTCCTAAAGGACTGACCTAATGCCTGGGGCGCACATTGATGATGGCCTTACCTACATTCAAGCTCAGAGACAACATAGTTTGACAACCATGTTTTTGATTTTTTTTGACTTTTGGACCCATTTCGGGATTTTGATGTGAATTGGATAATTTTGGTGTTTTGAATATTTAGGATTTTTTGCACGATGTTGATGAGTGTATGGATATGTGACGATTTTAGTATTATTTTGGAATTTTGTTGAAAACCATGCTAGGATTGATTGATCTGATTGATAGATTACCGATGGTGATAACATTGTTGAGGATGCACAACAATGCAAGTATAGTGTTGAAAAACAAAAGGATTGGGAAATGATATATCCCAAGATGATGATGGATTGATTGGATAAGATAGATCAAGATTTTGAAGCTAGACTTGGAACAAAATATATTGGAATGATTTGATGTGACGTTGAAGTGCAAGGTAGATGCAACTGATATTGATTGTTTGGATTGATGTTTGATAAAAGATAAAGCTTGATAATGAACATCTTCTAGTCAAAATGTACCACATGGGCTAGTGATTTATATTTTTTCTTACAAATGATTTGACCAATTTGATTTTGCATTTTGTAAATATTTAGATCACCACATAAGTAATAGGATATAGCTCAAGATTTATTCTTGAAGCAAGATTTAAGTATCTATCCCCATTGTCTAGCAATTATGGAATGATATGGGTGGATGCATGGATAAATGAATGGATTGACGGATGGGTATGTGAAGGATGCCAAGGATTATCTTATGATAGGATAACATGTTTGGATAGAGTACGCCTTTTTGGACAATGCCTCATGGCTTAGATAATGCTAGTTAGGATAGGATCAATGATAGTGACCCATGTCAAGATGCTTACCATAAGAAAGTGTGAAGTACATACCGAACCTTTACCAAGATCAAGATAAGTTAGATTAGATGAAAATGGATTGGATAATGAATCATGGATTTATTATGGATAAGATGGATGGAATGTGGGATTTATTATGGATGGGATGAGATGATTCCACCTGAAATGGTGCACATAAATGCTCGATTCTACTCATGACACTTGTTTTCCAGGTTTTCATTATGGTACTTGTCCAAAGCGCCACCAAAGGGGTTTTCACTAGAGGATGATTTTTCTCTTGGCTATTTTCTTGATTTTTTGAAAGTTTATGCTCATGTTGAACCACTTGGTGGTGTTGATGTAGACACTGCTAGTGCTGATATAGATGTTTCTATCATGATGTGCCAACAATATCCTACTTGGAGGAGTTTTTTTTCTAAGATACAAGCGCTTGAATGTAACCCATGGATTTTTTCATATTCTTTATTGATTCTAGAGTTAACCTTACCTAGATGTGCACATCGCGATAGAGTGCCCTTAAAGTCCTTATGATAAAGAGTTACTGCCAATACATAGTCAATACAAGATGAATACCATGGATGTCAAAGTGGATGGTGGAATGCATTAAGGGATAGGAGATGCAGATGGACTGGTTGACAGTTTGGAATCTTTGATTCTCCAAACTTGGGATGATGAGCAATGATGGGTGGATATGGAGATTCAATTAGGACCAAATTCTTGATATACCTTGTAGGTTGCTCTTGAAGCTTTCTTTTGTATCAATGGATAATTTTGATGGATGAACTTCCCTTTTTTATTTTTTCCCATAGTTTCTTTGACTAATGGAGTGTGATAGGGATGATTTTATTTATTTTTCTTTAGTATCCATTTGAATTTTTCTTTGCCGATTATTTTGCTTCAATAATTTTCTCTTTTCTTTGATACAGACCTCTTTCTTGTGGTTGGTCCAATTAGTGGGTGGAAAGATGCATGGATGGAAATTTATGATATGAATGGTTGGAGTGTTGGTAGCCATTTCATCATAAAGACTCTTTATGCTCCCCATATTGGTGTTTGCACTAGATAAAGTTGCCCCCAGTATTATGGGATTATTACTGACATGCTTTGATTCTACTGCTAACAAACCATTTCCTTGCTATTCAAGATTGTTTAGCTTTGTTGATTTTTTATTATGCTTGACATCCTCATACTCACTTTCTTCAATCTATATGGAGGATGTGTCTGATTTTGATGCTTCTTCAAAAGGTGTTGATGCTTTACAATCCATATAGGAGTCTTCCTCATGATCTATTTCTTCTTGCTCTTCAAAGGATGTTTTTGATTCACCATCCATGTAGAGGTCTTCTTTACGATCAATTTTTGATATGTCTATGGATTCTAATATGCATTGATCATATGTAAAGATATTAAGAGTAGTGTTGATGGTCAAAATGGCACAACAAACATTAAGCATAATATTTATATCCTACTTCTCCCAAAAAAGATAACTAATAATAAATCACCTATCTTTCAAGGTCTCGATAGTTGGTTCATAACTATGCTATATCACCTAGTGGCCAACATGACTATAATGTTCAAGGGGCCTTTGTTGGTTAAAAGGTAACAACAAATATATTATTTTAAAATGTTCTAATAGTGGATTTTAAATAATAGAAAAAGATAGATCACAGGCTTTAGAACAAAAAGATGCAAACACATATAATTCCAATAATCAGACATGCAACCCTGTAACAAGATTTCCTTAAAGTAAAAACTGAAGAATGAAATAATTCATAAACATTCATGCAATTATATTCATCCATAGTGTAGATTTAATGACCATACTTATAATTTTCGTTTACCAGAATTAATTAAAGACACATTCAATTAACTCATTACAGATTTTTGCAAATCAATAAATAAAAGAGAAATACCATTCACAGTCAACACAATTGATAGTTTTAAATCTGACTTCTTCTATTGATTTTTAACAAATAAGTTGCATTTATGTCCAACATAATCCACTGACGTACGAAAAAACCATTGTCTTTTGTGCTAACACTAAACTTAAGAAATTGCTGTAAAAACTAACTAACTGCATAAAGTGTTTTGAAAATATCTAAGGCTACAATTTTGACTTCAATTTTGTAGACCTTTACAATGAGGAGAATTCTTTAACTTATCAAAAATAAAAAAAATTCAAATCTCTTTCAAAAATCCTGATCCACAAAATAGGGTGCTTAGATCCACAATTATAGGGACACTCAAGTTGAACTGAAGTGTTACTTTGTCAAAACTATTGGTGTATGAGGAGTGAAACTTCTTTCTTAGCTTTCCAGATATGACCTATAGTTAACTGCTACAAAGAGGACACCTGGGATTGGTTGCATTTTGTTGAATTTATTCTATTTCAAAAATAGAATATTCTCTTCTTTTACTTATCATATTTCTTGGGAAACCCATGAAAATCATCAAAATTATTACAAATTTTCTCTAGGACCTCTTCATCAGGTCCATCCACCCATTCTACCTTGAACTTTGATCACTCAAATTCCTCTACAATTAATTTGGTGGCCTCGTGCATATGGCTGGTGTCTCTTGAAGCCCATTTTGTGTTAGACTTGATGGTCATTAATTCATCTAAAAGAGTTTCAGTAGGGCCATCTCATTTCTTTATCAAATTCTCTAGTCGGTTGTTCCATTCTTTCTTTTTCTTTTCTAAAGAATCAAACTCACGAGTTGGCTAGGATCTTGGGAACTTCTTGGTGGTAATACACCCCACAATCTACTCAAATTTTAAAGTATGATCCCATACCTCATGTTGAACTTTGAGCAAATTAATCCTATGCTCAATAAGGATCTCCGATCAAAAGATGATTATGTTGATAGCCTTGTCAATGTATTCAAGATTCTCATCTCCTAAAATCCTCGATTCAATTAATGTTTGCCTAGGCTTCCTTTTGATAGCTTTTAACTTTCCCATATATTCTCTATATTTTTCTTCTTCTTCCCACAGTTGCTGAATATATTCTCCTATTTTCTTGCCTAGCGTTGGTGCTTCATCATAATACTTATATCCCTGGTCAAGAAGTTATATTTCTTTTCAGAGAATATTGATCCAACCATCAAAAAATTGAGCTTTCCTTTTCATCTCATTCGCTCATCAACCTCTTTACGACTCATAATTACATGAACCTATGATGATGTTGGCTACTCTAAGGTTGATTCAGTGAGCTCCTTCAGAAACCTTTTCATTTTCCCAACTTGTGCTTTCAACTCATCTTTGGCTAACTTGTCCTCCATTTTGGACTTGGCTGAAGTAGCTGCCAAATACAAAAGTGACATTTGTTGATTGCAAGTTTGCTTCCCCAAATTGACTATGCTTATCTATTAATCGAAAGGTTGTAGTTCTCTATCATCCTTATCAACAAATAGGGTAGAAATTTTTGCAATTAAATATCCCTCAATAGTAAGCTTAGTGGAATGTATTGCTCATGGTTTATTGTTGGGTTTTACCTTATCCACCTTCTTAATCATTTCATCCAACTCACCAGTTGAGCCTCTACCTACTATCTCTTTTCTAGATTTAACTTCAACTAGGTTGGAGTACTTGGTGACGTTGTCATTTGTTGAGCACCTGGAGGTGTTGGATTCAGAGGTGGTAGAGGTGTAAGGGTTGATCCAATATCTGACATAGATGAAAAATTTTGTTGCTCAAGCTTCTCCTTATTAGCTTTCTCCTTTTCCCGCTTCTCATTTTTCACTTTAATATCTACAACTTTCTTTAGCTCCATCTTCATTTTCTGAGCCTCCTCTTCATCCCTTTTCTTCTGCTCTTCTTCTTATTCTCAAGCTATATCCTTAGTAGCTTGCTTCTTAGCACTCTCCATTATCTCCCGCTACTCATATTATCTTAGGACATGCTCCATCTCTTCTTCATTCCAGAGGTTTCCTTCTCCTACATTTGCATCCCCTTCCTCAAAATATTCATCTTCTCCCTTTTCCTCCCCTCAGAGAGGAGTCTATTCAAAATAAGACAGGAGAGGAGATTCTACGATGTTATTACAGGGGGCTCTTTCCCTTCTTTAGTTGTTGTCTCTGGTGTTGAAGGTGCAGTAGAAGGAGCTTTCTCATTTTCAACTTAGTTTGTGGAGGAGTGGTAGAAGGACCTTCTTGAACAATTTCTACTCCAAAATACATAGTAGAAATGGGTTCAACACCAAAACCTGAAACAACTGCAACAGTAGCAACATGGTAGGTAACTGTAGCCTTTTAGAAGGATTTTGTAACCTTTTCCATCATAACTTCTCCTTCTCCTACTTGTGGAGGCCGCTTCTTTATCCTCTTGTACTTCTTTCGCTTGCTAGCTGAAGATGATTCAACCTAGGAATCCTTTCTTTTCCTTCTAGCTCTGCTTGAGGCCGGTTGATGCCTATGTCAATCCACTTAAATTTTTTATCAATAACTATTTGAGAAACCTTATTTATATCAAACTCTTCCTTTTCCATCCAATTTATGGGTCCAATTCTTTTGTTGTAATTTCATCTCCCTCATATTGGCAATCAAGGATGATGCCATCATCTAATATCCCTTTGGGATATCCTCCTTGATGTGGAAGTCTCTCGTTTGGGGAGCAGTCATCCTTTCATATCCTATTTTTATTACTTCAAATTGATCTTGAAGATTAGCCTAGAAGTCTTCAAGGTGACACTCATGATACGGGAACAAAGATGCGTATAGACCATTCATCTTCCTCTTTGGCTCAAAATTCTTTCTTTCCTCATAAAATTTTAGATTACATGATTAGAATTCTTCCGTTGTAGTCTTGGCTGCCATTGCTGATGAACATGAGTACAAACATAATTCCATAGGGAATGAATGACACCCTGCCTCATGCTTGTTTGCAAACTTTGCATTGACTTCTGCTGCCTAATGGGAAAATTCCATTAAAATCATTTTGTCACTATAGCACCTTGGCATCTTGAATGGAGCCTTGTCGAAACCAAACAGCCTAATGTAAGTAGTATTGGGGTATTGAATAAACCAATTCCACCATTCTCCAATAAAGTCCATGGCTTCCTTAGTCAATCTAAAGCCAATATCTCCTATCAACTGGTTGATAAAAACATACAAGAAGGCATCATTAACTCTTTTGAAATGCTTCTCCATCTTCTTGAGCTCTAATTGATCATAATACTTCCACACTATATTCTCATCAGTTGCTTCCCCAAGGACCCCTACTATGTTCAAGCCCGAGAATTTTCCCATTCTCGCAACATAGTAGATTACATAAGAACTCATATACAACTCACCTTGGTATCCTTCACCTTGGTGATTTGATCGTGAATGGCATTAGACACCATTTGTCCCTAGTCTAAATACTGTTTTCCATCAATAATAATCTGGATGAAGGAGAACATCCAAGCCTCAAATGCATGTGAATCCTCTTTACCGAATGCTCTCACCAATAGTGTAATGAATTCCCCCACTTTCGAAGAGAAGTTAGAACTCTTAGGCTTAGTGGACAACTTGTTTATGGACTTTTTCTCTGTCTTCAACCACCTCTTGTTTATATATCTTTTATTGCCATCCAAATATGCCTCATACCTCTCCAATGCCTCAACCTCTATCATTAAGATTGGGATGGGGAGGTAGGTCAAAGAGTAGCCTTATCATTCCTGGTGTTAGATCAATTGTTTAGTCCCCCAAGGATCAATATATTTCCTCTAGACCAGGTTGTATGTGTGTGCAATAGCTAGTATGAACTCAAGAAATTGCACTGCTATTGGAAAGGATTCTACATGTGCCAACCCTGAACTAGCAATCTTCCCAGCCCTTGGACTGACATCTTCTATGAAGGTATCTTTCACAAATTGGTCAAGGTCAATATGGCCAACCAATGTATCAGTTATCTTCATCACCTCTGACCCAAACTTTGATGGTACAAGAGTAACTTGAAACTTGTACTTCATGGTCAGTGGGATATGTTCTAGCTTCAATCTCTTGGCCCTTTGTTCCTTTGGAACTTCCTCGACACTAGTATCTCCCTTTGAATCAAACATTTAATAAACCTTCAACCATGACATTCATTAAATACATTCCATATTAAATCTCTATAATCTGAAATAATTGTTGATTTAGAAAGATATCCCTATTGATTTTGGGTATCAGGCTTGGGATGGAACCTAAAATATGAGATTTAGTAATCCCATTAGAAAACTATCGGGCCTCAAAATCGAGATGAAACTCAACACCTGAACTCTGAAAAAATTCTATCGAAAGTCAAGATCGAGATGGCACTTGACACCAAAAATTTGAAAAGGGAATGGGTTTAGGCTTTTCTCAATGGTTCGATCCCGACCAAAGGTCAAAAGATGGAGTCAGGATAGAACCTAAAATTGGAACTCCATTTGGCGTCAAGGTTTAGGTTTTGGTCCAAGGTTCAATCCTGAAAGCTGTGCAGAAATCAGAATTGAAATGACACTTGGCATTGGAACCTTTGATGGTGAAAGGTCGAGGTTTCGTTTCGATTCTGATCCTTGACTAAGAGTTAGAAGTTAGAAGCGGGTTGGAAGCTGGCATTGGATGAATCATCTTGGAAAAGGTAAGGTTTTGCTCTGAGGTCCGATCCAAGGTCGAAATTCAGAGTCGGAATGGCGTCAAGAACAAGAACTATACCAAAGTGCATAGTTGTGGTTCAATTCTGAAAATTGAAACCTGACCTGTAATATGTGTAGAAATCAGAATCAGAACACGATCGAGCATGAGGTGACAAAGTGAATCACCAATGTTTACAAAACTCTTAGGAATCAAGATTAGGATTATTTCAGTCATCATAACCCTATTAAAGAATCTGATCCAATACTTCGATAAATTGGTTGTTTCAGGGATCGAACGTGGGGAAAACCTAGGGTTCAATTTAGATTTGTAAAGGTCGACGCGGTCATATTTTCAAAATCGAAAGGGGTGACCTAACAGTACAAAAATCCTAGATGAACTAGGGTTTTAGTGGGAACGAAGAAACTCACACATGAAAAATGAGACAAAAAAAACACAAACCTAAGAAAAATGTGACACGAACAAAGAAAAACAGAAACCTAGCAAACAAGAAACAAAACAAGCAAATGAACAAGTAGGAAAATGAACAAGAAAAAGATCAAGAAATAAGAAAACATGAAAATCAAGAACAATATACCCCTACCTCAAAATATATGATGGAAAAACCAACAACACTTGATAAAAAAATCAGCTATCTCAAATCTGCGTCTTAATCCATTGCTTTGCTCTAGCCCTTACTCTTTGAAAACACAAAGAAATTATGAGCCAAAACTCAAAGGCAGTCGAAATATATACTAGCCCATGCATTTGAACTAACTGCCATTAATGAAAGGTAGTTCAGGCATCAGGATTGGGACCGCATCCAAGAATGAGCCAAAATCCCAAAGGTAAGGCAGAAATCGAGATCGGGTCAGAACCTGGAACATGACCCTTAGAAAGGTTCAAGGTTCTGGTTCCAGTCTGATAGTCGATTATGAAACAAACAAAAGAACAAGGAATCGAAGATCAGGGTCAAGATGGAAACTAGAACTTGAACCTTTCAAGGGTGCAAAGCTCCAATTCTATTCTAAAACCCAATTATGACAAAACAAAACAAACAAGGGAAAACGTAGGGATCGAAGTTGGAACAGAAACCGGAACTTGAACTTGCTAAAGGTGCAAAGTGCCAGTTCCAGTCTGAAACCCGAACCCAAAAAAACAAAAGAAAATAAGACTTGGAAGAAAAAGACAACTCCCAAAGCCAGAACAAAAACACCAAGGGAAAAAAAAATGAGAGGGACCCATTTTGACCAAAAAGAAAATGGGGTGGTTATGCAAGGCATAACAAGTAGGAGACTCTTGTTCCTTGGTAATGATATCAAGAGTATGAGACTCTTGTTTTGGATGGAGATCATATATATGTCCATCAGGAGTAAGCATCTCATGGGTAGATGGAAGACTATGTGATATATGGATATGATCATTATTTGTGACATCTTGTATGGATTGGAGAATACCCATTAGATCATGGTAGTATCTTGGAGATATGGATCCTTGATCTTGACTCTGTGTGGTGCTATCTTCAATATGCTTTGGTTCATGTTCTTGACATGGATCAATTTCAAAGGATGGATTATTTGCAAAGGGTTCTTGAATTTCTTCATTATGCATGGGTATTGGCTCAATATTTTCTTGATCTTCAAGTGAATTTGGATCAAGTGTTAAATTAAGGATTTCTTCAATATTGACAACCATGAGGTCAAATGATGTCAATATGTCTTGGAAAGGACCATTGCTAGACTTTGGTGAAATATGTTGATCATTATTTGGAATAAATTATTGAGACATGTCATCTAATTCATTGGGTGATGTAGAGACATTGCCAACATGATCATTGGTGGATGAATCTTGAATTTTATCCTCAACAATTGTGATAGAAACCTTGTCAACGTATTCAACCATGAGATCAAATGATGTTAAGATTTCTTGAAATGGATCATTGTTAGATATTGGTGAGGGATTATGATTATGATTATGAAGTGACTCTTTATGTATGTTGATTGGATTGTTAGATGAGGTAGAAACATCTTCAATGTATTCATCGATCTAGTTAAATCTTGATCATTGTCTTCAACAGTTATTTCGCTTTGATCAATAAGGTCTTGGATGAGATTTTTGAGTTTAATATAATTTGATGTGTCATGAACTTTTTCTCTATGATATTCACAATAAGCCTTGAGAATTTGAAGATAGGTTCATAATTACCAAATTATTTTGGAAGTGTGATAAGTTTAGCATGAACTAATGTGTTTAATGCCGATTCGATTGGCCCCCCTAAAGGAGTGTATTCACATTTGTTGATAGTGTTGTTATCTTGTTAAGCTTGTGATTGTTGTAGTGATTGATCTTGTTGTGATTGAACTTGGAGATGTGGTGATTGATCGTGTTGTTGATGTTATCCTTCTTGATATCCAATGTCTTGATGTTGGAGATGTGGTTGTTGATGTTGTGGATACAAATAAATGTTTTGATGATTTCGATGAAGAGTGTATTGATTTGGAGGTGGAGACATTTGTTGGACAAGTGTATCAAATATTTTGGTAAGTGAATTTAGGGAAATTTGATGTTGTAGATATTGATCTTGATATCGATTTTGAAACCCTTGATGTAGTTGGTTTTGGTATGGATTTTGAGGATGTGGTTGATGTTGTGGATATTGAATGATGTTTTGAGGTGTGAATTTATCTATCCTATAGTTCACCAAGTGCAGATTTGACATGTTCATATTTGATATTTTTACATTTGGTATGTTCATGTTTGACATGTATTGACTTGGTGAGATAATGTTGTTTTGATGAAGACTTATGCTTTGATCATTTGGTTGATAGATTGGTAAGTTTTGACATTGATTTAAATATATCATGTGACAAGATGTTCCAAAGTTTTGATTTGGCATACCCACATTTGTTGTGTCATTATAGTTTGTAGGATATGAAGACCCTATGTATAGATTGTAGGGAAAAATTGTGAAACCTCTAGGATTAATCTTATTCATTCCAAGGCTTTGTTGGTTTATGTCACTCATGGTAGATAAATTTTTATTTTTTGTTCCATGTCTCTCTTGTGTTTTGATCTTGTTATTACCATAAAACTTGGATCAAATTTTGGAGTAGTATGATGGGATTTGTAATGTTGAAACTCTTGAGTTGAATCAATTTTTTTGTAAAAGTGATCCTCTAAGGTGTTTAGGACCAATGATGTTATAAATGGTGAAAGGATGAGTGATGTGGAGGATAAAGAACTCTCAATTTTGGACAAAACTAGACTAGGTTTTGATGAATGTTTGATAAGGATGCTAATGAACTTGTAAATCCTAAAAGTAGACTTATGACTTTAAGATGAAATTGTTCAAAATGAGATGTTTTCTAATATAACTAAATGTATGAAAAAGGATTCATTCCCAAACATATAGCTAAACTAGGTGATTTGTTGATGAAAATCTAAGTCTAGGAGGTTGTTGTGTCCAAAATTTAAAGTTGGTGAGATGAGATGTCAAATGTTTTGATATGAATTGGGGTGATTGATCCCAATATTTGAACCTAAGAGGGACTTGTTTACAAGATCAAGGTGTTGAGAAAAAATCTTTTCCCTTGGAGTGATAAACCTAAGAAATCAATGATTTTTTGGGAACTTTGATACAATGATTTGGTGTGCATTTCCTTGTTTTCTCTTTGTTGTTTGGAAGTCAAGATGTTTTGGAAAAAAAGGCCAAGATGTACCTGCTTTTTGGGTTCAATTGATTTAAACTTTGATTAATGATATTTCTTTTACCACATCAAATGTCTTGATTAAGTTTAAACTAAGAATGTCTATGACAAGGAAAAATGTTTTCCATAAAAGCTTGACATTGTGAAAATCAAAGAGCTAAGCCATAGGTCCCTAGGTTAACTTTGATATAAATGAGTAGAGATATGATCAAATATATTGGGAAACCCCTGATATATTGTTTTGAAAAAAACAAAAAATATATATAGAGGTATGCAACAATATATTGTCCTTGAAGTGCACTCAAATATAAAAAAGGGTTTAAATTTTTTGACCATGTTGATGTTTGTTTGAGTTGTTTGAATTTAAAGCAATATGTTTGACTAAATCAATGGGTATGGGAGATATTTCATAATTCTTCTTCCACAAGACTTACTAGTTTGGCTCAACAAAATCAGTCACTTTACAATCTAGAGGAATAAAGGTACAACATTTCTTAGTAGGCTTACCTCACCCCCAAAGGAATGATTTTAAATCCAGAATTATAGAGGGGTCAAATAGGCTATATGAAGGAAATGTTCTGTCTTGATATTCCTAGCTTTGTACAAGAGAATAGAATCTTAAGCTTTATGCCTCAACTATAAATCAGATGTGGTAACTTCTGGGAGTGGTGCGCCTCCCATGCACTATTTCAAAGGATATTTTGGGAAACTTGGTTAGCCTCTAGACAAAGGTGTGTAATAACAACCGTGAACATTGGGTGCATGCATCATACATAAGACACTTAAGGATTTAGCCATCCTATACAACCCATTACATTCGTATGAGGATTGAGGCACACCATGGAATTCTCACCCAGATTTAAGTTACTTTCTTTCAATTTCGCAAACTTTATATAGCCCACTAGTAAACATACTTTTAGGGTCACTTATGAGTTCTCCATTATGGGTTGTGTCTCATAGGCAGGCCCTTATCTAATAAAGATAAGAGAATGTTATTTCTCTTCACCCAATATCGCATGAAGTGCAAGGGGAGTGGATATGTAGAAAATTCTTGGGGTGACCCAAAAATGTTTGTAAACATAGAGTGTTTCTCTTTACCCTAGATCACACAAAGCACAAGGGGAGAGAATACACACTAAGAGACCACATAAGCATGGCAAGCAAAGAAGACATTGATTTGTTTTAGTGCACCAAAATAGATGTTATGTTCATTTTAATAGTACCAAAACTGAATGTGAGTTTGTGTAGTTTAATTTTAAGCCAAATCAAAGTGTGAGGATGTTTGGGTCAAATTTAAGACAACTTTGAAAAAACTCATAGCATTGTAAGTTCTTAAGCCCAAATTGAAAGTTATTTACTCTAAAGCATGAAATAAAAATATCTTAAGTCATCCTTTTCATAAGTATTTAGAAATACTTTGAAAAATTAGACAAGATAAGTGTTAATGAACACTTTTTCTTCAATCCATGCTCCAAATGTTAGATGCAACCAAGAAAATGAGAAGATGTTAGGGTTAGGCAAATGATTAAGCATCAAAACCCTACAACCTAGACCAAATTGGAGTGTGATTTGACTTTAGATTCACAAATGGAAAATTTAAATCTAGAAAACATGAAAAAAACCCACATTGTTGCATAGAACACAAAATTCTATCCCATTTTAAAAAAAAAATCTTTGAAAAAGACCACTGTATGACCAAGATATGACCATTTGAAGATGGAGTACAAAAGAAAAAAAATCAATTCCGCCACTATTTGAAAATTGTGCCACTATTTTACAACTGTACTCCAATGCACACAATTGCATCACTATATCAAACAATTGCGTCACTATGTTGCAATTGCATCGTTGTGCCCTGAAACCTGCAAAACATGAAAAAATCAAAGAAATTTTTTCAAATTTGGTTAGTAGAGCCCTCCTTCTAGCGCCAAAATGTGAGCATGATCATAACCTAAGATAAACATGATTGATCTAAAATAAATAAACCAAGATCTAACTAGTTAAGTCAAGCTCCCAATGAAATACTTGAAAACATCAAACAAAGAAGCCATTAAACATCAAACTAACTAAAAATGCATAATAGAAACTAATCTAATGCCTCAAACCTCATCCCGTTGGGGGATTGGTGCTACATTGATGTTGAATGTTAGCCCTTTCCCAACCCCTTAGTTGAAAAAAGCTTTCAAATGGATTCCATTGATGAAGATCTATGAAAATGGATGCAAGATAAGCTAAAATGGATGCAAAAGCTAAGCTAAAATGGATGCAAAAGCTAAGCTAAAATGGATATCAAATGCTAAAATTCTAATGGAGAATGCTCTAAAATTTAGTATAGTCTAGTTACTCTAAATGAAAGTGGATCCTTTTCTCTTATAAATGAGAACTATTTATAGGATAAATAGCTAAATCAATGGTCAAGAATGAATTGATCAATCAGTAGATGAAAATCAATAAGAGGAGATGGCATGGATCGAGAATCCAATCAATGGATGAGAATGCAAGTTGACAAGGATCAATAATTTTAATCAATGGATCTCATTGATTTGAAGAACACTTCCTAAAAATTAGGAAGTTGTTACAAGATATTTCCCATTTTGGAGGAGTGCAATGGAGGAATATTCCATATTCCCTTGCAAGTGGGAGGGTGAGAAAAATTAGCTATTTAAGTAATTTAAAAAATTACTTAATTGTACAAGATGGAGAAAATTAGGAGTTTTTATTAAATAATTAAATTATTTAATGAAAGGGGGTTAATGACATTTAATTAAATAATTATGATTATTTAATCAAATGAGACAACATAAGAAATTTAATTAAATAATTTGCATTACCTAATTAAATAAGATGAAAATTAGTATGAAAGGGGATGAACTAGCCAAATAACATTGATTATTTGATTAATAGGAGAAACTGATGAATTTAATTAAACAATTAAGATTATTTAATTAAACGGTTGAAAAGAGGTGATTCAAGACGAAAATTGTGTTAATAATCAAATTTAGATGTGTAATATCGACTAGGACAATTTTAAGTGTCTATATTATTATTATTATTATTTTCGTTTATTTTTGGGAATAATCTTCATTTAATAAGTTAATTTCTCAAACAAATTACTTAATTTCATATTTTAAAACAATAAATCAAGTATTTGGGTTTTCAATATTCATCTTCAATAATTGGTGTTGATCTAATTAATGTATTAGTTAGTATAGTTTTCATTGTCCTAACTTATTTAATTTTGCATAATAGATTTTAGTACATTTATTTACTTATCAAAAATTACTCTATTTCATTTCCCTTGCCAAAGTAAATTAGTATGTCAAAACTAAGAGTATCTACAACTGGAGTATTAAGTATGTTCTCCAAAAAGCATGGAAATTCCTTCCGAAGTTAATTTTTTTAATAATTTCTCATACTTTTAGAGAAGGTAACAAATTGGCAGATCTCTTAGCCAATATGGGCAACATAGGGCATGAAATAAACATATCTTCTAACTTATCCCCAATTGTCAATTTCCCAAACTTAGCAAAAGTAATTGAAGATGATACTTCTCATCTCAAGTGAGGCATACCAAATCGTATCCGGATGTTTTGAGTAAATTTTGGCAGTTGGAAGTTCTTTGAAAATGGTGGAAAGTCACCCTCCTGCTATCTTTTTGTTAAATTTAGTTCTCTTGCCATGATTACATAGTGCATAAATGGAAATTGTTCTGTTTGACATCATGAATGGATCAGTACCTTCAGGATATCACCTTGTGTCCCAATATTCTGTCTGCGATCTTCAAAGTTCTGATGGGACAGGCCTCGCATGCTGCAGATAAGTTTCATTTATTTCACCATTCATTTTCCAATTCTTGGTGATTGCTTAGATTTATCTTCGCCATTTCATTGATTGTTTGGCATCAAAAATTTGGCCATTTACTTCCATCCTTTGGAGATTGTTAGCCAAATTTTTGGCATCCTGTGGGTACCTTCTCGTGTGTGGCAGTACTATATATTAATTCCTGCAGTAAGATTATACCTTTTCGTATGGTTGGTAACATTTAAAATGTTAAATCTCACCAATCCTTATGGCATACGAAATGGTTTCCATTAATCGCCCCTAAATTTGTGTGAGGGATTTTCACTCTTAAATATGGTAACAATCGACCCATTCGACATCCTTCTTAGATATATTTGTGAGTGAGTATTTCTATATCCTGTGGTAAAAAGAGTTTCAATGCAAGCATGGTGCTCCGTTTCTGTGAAAAGAATGAATTACTCTACCTTGTGCAAAAATACAATCTATTTTCTGGGGAAGGTTTCATTGGAGGTCTATTTCTATGTGATTATCTCAAAGAGAAGGTAGGGTATGAAGAAATATTTGAGGCTATCAGGCTGGGGCTCCAGTTTGGTAACAATTATGCCCTGTTATCTGCCCTTAATAAAAATGAAAAAAAAGATTTGTCTCATTCGAAGCTGAAATCAAAGAGAAATTTTATGTCGTTTCTTTCCTCCAAGATTATGTCCCCAAAGTACCATTTGGTCGGTATTCCATGGGGAAAAATCCAGTGATTATTGAGTCAGTTGCTCTGGTACGCAGAGAAACTGACGAATTGGTAAATGTGGATCCCATTACTTCCATGAACCGGGTTCCGGCTAGTCGTCGGGAAGTGATGGCTCAAACGAAGGAAGATGTTCCTTTTATGGGATATGATTTCTTTGCAAAGGAAATGCCTTGATCATCCAAGCCCGATCTACAGAATGAAGAAGATGTTGTACATGACAAGAACTCAACTTGTGCAGAGCGTATGGAGGAATAACACAAGCATCTAAATTGTTTTTGCTTTTGTTTTTTCGTGAGGCTATGAATGTATAAGTATAGCTAGTAAGCCTCATTTTTTTCTACTCATTTCGAATTTTGAAAACTAAGGTGGCGGCACTGTAGCCAATTTTTGTAAAATGTGAATATCCCACATGTGGGATAATTTGTATTTAATATTTTTGAATGGGCTATAACCAGAGGTTTTCTTTCTGGTTCTTTCCTGCTGGTATGCCCTTTGAACTAGGTCTATGTATATATTTCATAAATATTAATATATTATTGTGGCGCGTCCACTTTTGCTAAAAAATAAAATAAAATAAATAAATTAATATGGTCTCAACTCATTTAATTTTGCATAATAGATTTATTATAGTTAATATATATTCATCAACGATTGTTTTAATTAGGAATGTCAAAGAAAGTAATTTAGTTTCCATCTTCTCAATGGCCTTAACTCAATTAATTTTGCATAATAGATTTGTTAATGTTAATATATTTTTATTTATCAAAGATTGTTTTAAATTTTTGTTTTGCAAAAGTAAAATTAGTGATGTCAAGAAAGTAATTCAGTTTCTACTCTTTCAAGTAAATTGATATTGTCTTAATGTATTTGTTAAATTAAGGTTAGTCAATTTTCTTGTAAAAGGATAATTATCAAAGACTTACTATTGTGTTAATTTCCTTATTTTGCAAAATTAGTATTAATTCCTAATTCTTTTTTTTGAGTAATTGGAGTTACCTTAATTTAATTATTTTCACAAGAAGTATATTAGTATCTTGTGGTTAGATTCACTTTCTAAATGAATGTTGATTAATATTTTTAATTCCCATACACCGTATGCTCTCACCTTGCCCATACTGAGATCTTTGTGATCAAAAAGTGGAATGGAAGTTGTTTATTTAAAAATAAATTAGTATCTTGTTTAGTGGATGTTGATTTAATTAATTCCTATACACCATATGCTCTCACCTCACCTATATTGGGATCTTGGTGATTAGAAAGTGGAAATAAAGTTTTTTATTTTTACAAAAAGGTAAATTAGTATCTTGTTCTTAGTAGATATTGGTTTAATTCTTGTACACCGTATGCTCTTACCTCACCCATATTGGGATCTTGGTGATCAGAAAGTGGAAAGGAAATTATTTTTACAAAATTAAATTAGTGTCTCATTTTTTATTAGTTTGAAATCTATAAGTTAGTATTCATTTCATAAATTAGTATTAACCTAAGTTCATTTACAATAGAAAATGGAAAAAAATAGTGTTAGAATAAATTAGTGTTTATTCCTTTTCCAAAAGGTGTTTTACTTTGCAAGAAGTAATTAGTTGTTATTTCCTTTCTTAGTTAGAAAAAAATTAATCAAGAGTTGAAACAAAAAACTAACAGCAGTTGGTATCAACGATGCCTCTAGCTCATGTTTACGGGTAATGTCATCACACTTTGAGCTACTGCACTGATAAACTAACATAGCTAAAACAACAGAGTTTGTGGCATCGTCATTTTGAATCACTAGGGAGAAATAAGGAATATTTGATGATATTAAAATCCAAGAGATGAGTAATCTCTCTTAGGTCGATAACCTAAAAAAGATAATTCAAATGAATGAAAATTTGCTAGTTCAAACCTAGTAGACCCCTTTTTATGAGATTCAATAGAATTCATTTAAATTGTTATGTTGTTTGTAAAGTATTGAAATATCTAATCATGGGAATGAAAATTAGATTCCAACGACTTAAGAGAGATGTTATTTTTTAGGACTAGGCATTAGTCATTTAGAAAACAAGTAATAGTCATGGAGACTATTTAGTTATAATTATTGTTTCCCTTCATGGGTAGCAGTCGTAGAGGAACTATCTAGGGAAATGGGGCCCTAGAAAGGGTTGCATACCCACATAGCAATTCACAAAAAACTTAGAGTAGAAAACAAAACTACATATTTTATGCCTTGATCTTGTTTGGAAGTAGGGTATGTAGGTAGTCTGGGAAATGAAGGATGTTCCCAGTACTCAGGCGTTCAAGGATGGGGATTAGGGAATGTATTTGATAATATAATTAAAAAAATATAAATTTAATAAATCAAGAGAATTGCTTGGTCATGAAAGGGATAAAAATATCTAATATAAAGTTAAGATAAAACACATTCTTTGTATACTCAAAAGGAATCTTGGATGGATTCTCTTGACTCCCCGAGGCTTTGGGCCAAATTGTAAGGTAGGACTCAAGATAATTATTTTACTTATATATACTCCTAAAAATGACGACCTCAATGCACTTCCAAAGGGGAGTGTAGTCTTTAGCGAGTGACTCAGGACCCAAATGGTCCTGATGAGTCTAAGTCTCTAGCTAGAGCACATCCTACCCTTTATGGATAGATGCTTATTTCATTTGAGTAGATTCCTATCCCAAATGGATAGATGAACTCCTATTTTGTATGGACAGATGCCCAACCTGTATGGTTAGATTCCTATCCTGGATGGATGGATGCCTATCTTGTATGGGTATAAGTACCTAAGTATACAATTGAATAAACACAAATAAGATAATAATCAAGAAAGAGGAAAGACAAAATCAGTGGTAAATTTTGGGTTAATAGTTTGGGTCTTTACACACTTGATGCAATCATTGCTATAGGTTTGACTAAATAATTATGTATCCAAGTATCCAATAAACACGAACATGGAAAAAATTAATGTAATTGTACAAAAATGATATTTTTCTATACATATATGGTCACAACAAAATTACAATCTATTACACTAAGCTTACATGCAATTACAACAATATCACAATTTGTCACAATTGGCTTCTAACATGCCAGACATTAGTTATTTATTACAACATTCAAATTATAAAATTCAAAACATATTGAGGTACAATGCCATGCCTAAATCTATTCTAGTTTATTTTTTTCTTTCTAATGATCTTCAAAATTATTTATACATTAACTACTAGTCATAGATATAATTCTTAGTTGACCACAAAGTGTCATAAAGTTCAAATCCTCATGAAGCATGTAGATGCATCTTCTAAGATGAATGCACTAATTAAGGACCAAAAGATATTGATGTGGTCAAATCTATAAAGTCCTAGGTACAATGTACATTGTAACATGTTTCCTTGTTTATTGCAAGCTTTGAGAATTTGGCGCAAACCTCAAATATATATATATTTGGATATGTAATTGAATGATCCAAGATGAATGTGTTTCCAATGACAAGGTGAAATATGTAATTGTGGTGAAATGCAATGTAAAATTTGGTGACTATTTGATATGTTATAAGAAAATATGCAAATAAACTAAACAAGTAAAGTACTTTTTTGGTTTATGTAAAATTGATTTACACCTTGGGATACTTTTGCATCAAATACATGACCCAAAACAAACTATCTAATCACTTGATACAAAATATAGTATCTATAATTAAAAAACACACAAGATAGATGCACTAGTGGACATTATAGAAATACCCTAGACACAAAGTGAAGATGAGAAGCAATAGGGGAAAAAATATGAGGGAAGAAAAAAATTATACAATAGTTAAGAGGATTGTGTAAGGGGGAAATTGAGAAGCATAAGGAAATCAAACATACATGAATCAAACAAGATTTAATTCAAAATAAAGATTAAGATTCATACCATTACTCATGAAATGAACAATTCAAGATTACTAAATTCAATGAACTTAAGCAATGTAATCAAAGGACAAACAAATGAATTCGCTAAACTATATCGTTACCCATCTCATGTCAAAGTGTATCTACAACGATGCTGAATTAGGTTGTATCGATGCAAAGCCTCCATTATACGCTTGCAAAATCTTCAATGTTCGTGAATGGTGATCAAAGATGTGTGTAAAAGCTCTCAAGAAATCAATGATTAATTTAGCATTACTTTGTTGTGCACAAAATATGTCAATTCTTTGATCATTTTTGAGGATGAAGAGGATTGCTATATAGATTTTACGATTCAAAATGAATGTGCAAGATCATAACAATGTTGAATCAAGATCAATGGTTGAAAGCTGTTGAGAGGAATTAGATTGCTCAGTTAACTTTTGTGATTGAATCAATTAAGATGTTAATTGATCAATCTGAGGAAATAGATTACCTAATCTATGGAATTAAGAAAATCATATTGAGCCTTCAATGGGATTGAAGAATAGATGGAATAGTTAGGAAATAGATGGATTAGTCAGCCAATCAGAGTGAGCAATCGGTGACCATAATTTTTTCAATCATAAAAGTGGGTGAGGATAATTAATTAATTGAATAAATTAATTAAGCCTTTTTGAGTTGAATGTGTAAGTCATGTTTTTTTTGGTTGTTAAGCTCTACCCATTTGGTGGGGGGTAGGACCCATAGTTTGGTTTAATTGATATTCATAATATGATTGCATATTTTCTAATTTAATTAATTAAAATTTCATGTCTTCTTCATTCATTTGGGTGTCAAGAGGTTTTAAAGTATCCATGTAATGTTATGAAAGGGTTGAGCCATTCAAACTTGCTTATGTGTCCCCATTAAGCCTAACTACCCAGTTGAGTCAGCGTCGGTGATTTTCCTTTCATCATTGTTCTTCGAGCCTCTTTGTCATTTGTTTGCTTGAGTTGGCAGTCAAACATGACACTTTTGTTCAGAAATCTATTTATTGGAAATTATCGTATTGAGCAACCCGTCACTGATTAGACTGGCATATATGATGAGGCAATACTTCCACTAAGTGACTTGTCATTTTACCATTATGTTTGTAAAACCCTTCTGTCGTTTTACATTTTGTTACCTGTTTGTTTTAAGATGATACATGTAAATCATGTTTAAATTTTACAAAGTTGTATTTTTTTGTTGACTTTTTTGGATGATGTTTTGAATAATTAATTTAATTATTCAAGTTAAGGGGAAAGTGATTTAATTAAACTATTAAGTGGTAATAATTTAATTGATTTAGGGGAATAGGATAAATTAGCGACAATTAAATAATTGATGTTATTTAATTAATCAGGAGGAATAAAGTTAGATTAGAACATTATTAAATAAATGAAATATATTTAATTAGTCAAAAATGATAAAAATTGAATTAATTAAATAATGTAATATTATTCAATTAATTGAGGAAATTAGAGTTTTTAATGTAAATGATGTGAAATGTAGTGATATTAGATGATAATGATGTTGATGATGAGAAAATGTCATTCAAGATGTGTGATAAGTGTTAGGTCATTTTTACATGTCTACATTTTTCCCCTCTTTGAGACAAAGTAGTGGTTTCTTTGTTTTGAAGAATTTGATGTTAAGATCAAGCTTTGAAATTTTTTACATGCCCCACTATGCCCCAGTGGCCAGTGGAAAGATGGTGGATGTTGGGCTGCCCCCTCAAGAGGTTGGCCAGAAAAATCATTTTTTGGGTCGGGTTCGCGACAAGGTTTTATTTCAGTTCAGATGTATAGAGCTCAAAAAATTAAGCCTATAGGACCCTCATTGATAGTCCATATGTTCTCGAGAGCTCCTAATTTCAACCTAGGAGGGTTTCCTAGGTAAAAAATTAGGGTTTGGGGGTTAAAATAGGTAATTAGGGTTTAATTTACCTCATTTGCATTCTCGACACTTAGTAAATTCTTATCTCTAGATTCCTTGATTTTGTGATTGTCGAGGAGCTATGGCGAGGATTCAAGAAGCCCCACATGGCACAAAGGTGGTTCATGAGTTTGGGAGGCCTATTGGTGTCGGTGCGGCGGTATGCACCCTTTCCTTTCCCATTTTTGTCTTTTTCGTTTTTGAGTAATTAATGTATGAAACATTATTAGGCTATAGCGGTAGTTTCATGATTTTTACACTTTTACATCGTTCTTTTCCACTTTTGATTTTTTTATCTGTGCCGCTTTTGCTTTTTTCAAATTCCCTTGATTTAATTATTCACTTTTTCTCTAGATGTTCATTTCTATTTTTGCCTTCATTTAAAATTTTTGCTTTTGATTTTCTTTATGCTAAATGGCCGCCATTGTGAAATATGTTCACTCTTGAGAAAAATTTCCACTTTTTCTATTTGTATAGATTTTGAATTTTATGATTGCTTTTGACAAAAAATATGTCTACTTTTGACTTCCTTGACCGCTTTTGACAAAAAAGTAACCATTTTTTCTATTTTTGGAAGTTTTAACCAGTTTGTTCATAATGTTAGGTTTGTTTCATGTTTTCATAACAAATTCTTAACATCGTGGGTTGAATGTTTGCAGGAGGTTCTCAAACCTCTTTACTCGAGAGAGTGACAATTGCGTGAGTTGTTCGATTTGATCATTGGTTTCTAGGAGTTTGAGTGGGATGTTCTAGATGCTGTTGGATTATGACATATCTGGTACATGTTGATGATCAGATGCCACAGAGCGATGATGACCTCTCTTGTTGAGAGATGGCATTCTAAGTCATCATCCTTTCACATACTGACTGATGAGGCCACCATCACCGTAGAGGTGTTGGGAAATATCGGTCATCTCAGAAAGAAACATCCAAGATCAGTAGTGCCTTCAGTAATTTTTGATTATGTTAGATTGCCTCAAAGACACGTACTACTATGCCATAAAGTGAAAATAGACATAGTTCATTTTCCACATTGACCCTTCGAGAAAAAATAATGCTTATTAAACCAGTTCCAAACAACACCATTAAACAAATTCAATCATGCAAAACCATTGAACATGAAAGATGGAACATAAAAACATTAACACATAAATTTACGTGGGGAAACCCTTTTGGGTAAAACACCCCACACTCCAAAAGCCTAGATCACCATTATATTATTCAACAACAAAATAGTTACAAATACAATTAAGGCTCTAAGCCTTTACAGAGTTTACATCTTGTTCCATCTGGAGAGAATCTGACAACATAACCCTACTTCGATCTCCCTCTCTCATCTCATCTCTCGTCTCTCATCATTTTATATCCTTCGTTCTCAACCTCAGGAAATGGTTTGGTTCAACTTCTACAGTCAAATGGTTACAATAGCCAACCATTGCTTTCCAACTCAACATTAATACCAAGTCAACTAATGAGCAACTTGATTCAGACATACAGTTACATTGTTAGCAACAAATATAGTTCGGTCTAATGAATTTGTGCCATGTGTTGACACATCACTTGTCTAGCATTGACCATTGCACCATTCGGATCCCACATCCGTTGGCATCAAAATCGCTCCAAGTGGTCCCCACATCCATCGGCTTCCAAGTCGCTATGTCATTGAAAAACCGAACTTCAAAACCTTATGTCGGAGGTTGTGAAGTTCTTAGAACCCGTGACTTGCCAATAAAGGGATCGCTCTATCACTCAAAACCCAAAATTTTGAACCTCATGTCGGATATTGCGAAGTTCTCAAAACCCGCGACATGCCGATAATGAAGAGACCCACAAAGTCGCTAAGTCAGGAGGTTGTGAAACTTTAGAACCCCGCGATATAAGTTAGGAAAGCTTGAAAACCAACGACTTAACTAAGAAACCATTTCCCTCCAAAGAGATTTCGATCAGATTAGTGACATTGTCCTGGAGATATTCAACTATCTGTTCGACAATACAGAGGCACAAACACCAGTATGTTTGAGGCACCATTTCTCAACAAGAGGATGTATAGATGATTCTTCATGTTTTGATTCATTTAGAGCTCGCTATATATAGTGTTAGATAGGGTAAACAAGCTATGCGATGAGTTCTTGGGGCAAGGCATCTTCAGGTTGTGGAGTCAGAGACATACCTATCTCCTTTCATTGGTAGTGCAGATCCTGTTTCTTTAGTTCTATGTGCTTTGGTCTCAGGGCTCCTTGTTCTTGATTGGTGAGGTAGATAGTTTCCCATTGGTTGAGGTGTATGTATTGAGTAGATGTTCAAGCATGGTACTAGGTATGCATGGGGCCTGTGTCTCCTTGCTCATCTATACAGACACATGCATGAGGTGGCCTATCGTGGAGGAAGTTCCATCTCTGTTGGTGTCACATTGCTTCATGTATGGGTATAGGAGCACATCCCAGTGACAATGCTTGATGGTGTGTTGGATCAAGATCTAGAAGATCCATACTCTTATAGATATGGTGACTTTCTTCACTATACTTGGCTTGGCCAACTATCTTACTCGTGTCGTGTTATAGATGATATGCCTAGTTTCATTTGGAGGCTATGGCTAGATTGTGATGTGTGGCATGATGACCAAGAGCGACTTCCATTTTTCTAGTAGAATCATTGGTTGATTGGACATGTTCATTCTTTACTTGAACATTATCTACCAAATCAGGTGCTTCTCCAATTTGGCAAGTGATAGTCACAATTTTTTGATGATTACCAGGCTCGATTTGGGAGGACTACCTAATAGGTTAGAGTGTGGGGGCTCTAGGATGATCGTGATGTAGTAGTGGCAGAGTTTAGAGAACTTTCCCCATTTGGATGGGGGTGGCTTGTAGGACCTGTGGACCCAAGTACTACACCAAACTGTGATCAGTGGTGGGCTCGTTGGATTTTGCTATGATTTATAGATCTTGCTGGTAGTGTGCCAGTTGTTGTTAGAGTAGGTATCACTGGTCATAGGGGTGAGAGACAATGACCTAGGATCGCTGTTGAGCAGCTTGATAGAGCAGGATATGATAGACAACAGGAACAACAAGATGATCCTATGTAGAAAGATTAGGCATAGGGTCCTCCTCCTCCACTTGAGGATGCAATGACGGTGGCATAGATAGTACAATTGACAATTTCCTAAGATGCAGAGGTTGTGCAACAATAGGCCACCGAGGTAGAGGTGGTGGTATTGACTGCAGAGAGGGATGTGGCCAGGTAGGAGAGAGATGCTACTAGATAGGAGCTAGCGATGAAACAACAACAAAGGTTAGCTATAGAAATATCATTGGCTTTGTCTATTCCTATGGCTCAACATCAGGCTGAGTGAGAGAAACTTATTTAGAGGGTTACCTATTATCAGAATATTTACGAGGCTTTCATTCCCTGAGCTCAATGATGGCCTCATTTTGGAGAGCCCAACACGTAGACAAGGGCAGAGTTAGGTGGTCACTTTATTAGACACCCTGAGCAACCACAAACTTCCCCTCATCTGAGCTAGGAGCATTAGAGGTCCCCACCTCAAGATGGGCAGTAGGATTGATTGTGCTTGATCGTTGTTGATGTATATTATATCAGAGACTTTGTGGACATGATTTTGTATATACATTCATCGGCCCAGCTGAGACCTTGTATATATGTATTTTTTGTATATGATATTACACATGTTTCTTTATGATGTATATGAAATTCTCAGTTTTGATGATATATGAGATATACCATGTTTCAATTCGGCTTTATAATGTGATATGAGATGATTATGGATGATGATGTATGCTTATGTTTTGTACTTTTCTGATGTATGCATATGATGTAGATGGATGAATGATTTATATATCTATGTGATGAATGATGATTTATTATGTATGCATGATTGATGTTGATATATGATGGGTGATGATATTTTATATATGTGATGTATGGTTATACATGATGCATGATATTTTATTGCTTTACTATGGCCATGATATGTACTGATGAAATGGTGGATGCAGGATGGATGCGGTACTAATGATATTTTGATGTAGGATGGAGCTGTTAGTTAGAAGTGTTTGGATGATTTAGAGAGATGGATAGAAATTTTATGTTGTTAGTTATTGATGAGTTTTTCTTTTCCTTGCATAGAGGCTTCATATCTTTAGCAATCCTTATTGATGTAGCAAATAGATACAATGCACTAGGGTATTAGTAACCAGGTGGCTTTGTATCCATTGCGTGGACTTTGAATCAACACAAAAATAATATTCTTGCTCATATTAGACATACATAAACCCTGTTAGAGTATATTGTTGAGTTGTGTTAAATTTTTTTGGACCAATTACACATAAAGGTATGAAATACCTAACACACAATTGCTACATGAATTGTCTCAAAACAACTTCCATATACCACGCAAAGCAATTCTTCGTCATGGTAGTATCACAAAAAACATCTCACAAACAACACAAACATAAATCGACAGTTAATGCCACCATTCCTTCTTCTCTAAATCCTTATGGACATCCTTGAGAGATCCTGGGAATGTGGTATTAAGTTAAATAAAAAAGATAAGACTCTAAAAAGATAAAAAATGTTGCAGTATCACTTGCCATATTTTTTTTGATGTTTCATGATGAAATCCATTGATGATGTCCATTGTAGGAATGTTTTATCTGTTAAGACTCATGTTTAGGATTGTTGATATGATTTTCAAGTGGGTATGGTAGTCTATACTGAAGCATTGTTTCCACTTGATAGTTGTCTAATCGTTTCAATATTTTTTTTGGAATTTTTGATTTTGATGCTTGTTATGCTTGTTGTTTGCATTGTCATAGGGTGAGTGTGCTTATTTTTTTATTATGGATGAAAAATTTATTGTAGATAAGTGATTATGGAGATAGGACATTTTTAATTTTCTGAGTTTATTTGATGTTGTTTTTTGATGTTTCCAAGATATTTGAATGTTTTCTTTTTGTTTTGAAATTTTGGGGGACTAACCTAGGGCCTCGGGGGCTCATAAGCTATGATGGCCTTGCCTATGTTATGCATGCAGAGGCTATAGTTCGCTTGTTTGATGGGAGTATGTTTTTGACTTTTCCATTTTTCAAGTGTTTTTGGATTTTGAATTTTTGACTAAGTTAAAACAAAAGCATGATAGACACCTAAAGGGACTGACCTAAGGCCTTAGGGGCTAGATAATCCTTGCCTATGTTATACACACAAATACCATGTAGTTCAACTGGTGTTGAATCAAAAGCATAACATATTTTTGGGAATTTGATTGTTTTGAATATGTTTTGATTTTGTTTGTTTTTTGGATGTTTTTGATTTTGATAGTTTTTTGACCATGATGGGATTTACAAGGATTCGATCCGCTACCAGTTCTTTCCCCTAGTTTGAGGCAAGACTACCTTCATTAGGGGAAGTGGATGTTGATGGTGTAGAAAGAATCAATCATTGAGCCATGGTTGATGTGCATGTTTTATTATGGGACGAATGGGTGGATGCTTCAGATAGCGCTAATAGATAAAGATGCAAGTCTTATTCAAACGCAACACCTATTTTATAGGTTTTTACTATGGTACCTATCCTAGAAGCACCAAAAAGTGGTTTTCACTTAAATAACATCTTATTTCTCTTTACTATTTTTCTTGCTTTTTGATGTTTTTTTCTTTTTTATCTTTTTTGCTGGGATACTCTAATGTGTTTAAATATATAAATTTTTAAGATGGATGTTGTTCAGTGGTTCAGCTAAAGGTTCTCCTTTAGGAGTAGCCAATTGATAAGCTCTAGAGCCATAGCTAGTTGTGATGATGAACAGACCTAGCCAGTTGGGCTTAAACTTACCTTTTCCATCTTGATTCAGTTGGATCTTTTGGTTCTCTTTTAGTACCAAGTCACCAACCTGAAAGTTTCTATTTTTAATCTTTTTGTTGTAGCTTCGTTTGAGCCAATTCTAATAAACATGAAGATGGTTTAAGGCACTCAAATTCCTTTCATCTAAGAGCTCCAACTCATCCAATCTTGACACTCGATACTCTTCATTTCTAACCATGCCTTTCAGGGATACTCACAATGCGGGGATTTTGACTTCAATAGGTAAGACAAATTCAAATCCAAAGACCAAGGAAAAAGGTGTGGAATCTATAAGCGTATGAATGCTGGTTCGGTAAGCCCATAGGGTTGGGTTTAGTTGCAAATTCCAATCGTGACTGGTGTCATTAATAGTAATTTTCAATATTTTTAGGATGATTTTATTGGATGCTTCATCCTGACCATTTCCTTGGGGATAGTAGGGTGAGGAGAATCTATGCTGGATAAAAAACTTGGAACAAAGATCTCTAAAATCTTGGTTTTTGAATGGGGTTCTGTTGTCTGTTACAATGGTTTGGGGAATTCCATATCGATAGATTAGATAATTCAAGATGAACTTGGATATTTGTTTCCTTGTGATGTATGTTAATGGAATTGCTTTTATCCACTTTGTGAAATATTCAGTTGTAGTGATAATGAACTTATGCCCATTTGATGAAGCAGGAGATATCTTACCTACCAAGTCTAATCCCCATTGTGAGAAAGGCCATGGTGTTGTGGTAGATATTAGCTCCTGTGTTGGTGTGTGAACAAGGTCACTATGTTGTTGACACTAACAAATTTTTTTGGAGTATCAAATACATTCTTGTTCCATGGATGGAAAATAGTACCCTATTCTTAGCAATTTTTGTATTAGGTTAGGTCCAATAGAGTGGGACCCATAGATGCCTTCATGTACCTCTTGTAGGGAAGTTTTCACTTCTTCTACGTTAAGACATTGGAGTAAAGTACCATATAAACTTCAATGATAAAAGGTGTCTCCTAGTATTGTAAATCGGGAAGTCCTATGAGCAAAGGTCTTCTTTTGGCTTGTCAATTAGGAGGTATGATACCATGTTGGATATAATTGAATGTATCTTGGTACCATGGTGAGTTAGGACCAACAACGTCACAAACCAGTTGTGATTTTGGGATATCGATGCCGATATGAGCAGTTGCTCCACAAGGAATTCATACTTAGGAATGTTCTACAAAATGTTGAGGAGTGAACCTATTATTGCCATAGCGTCGGCTACTCTATTGTTGATTCGAGGAACCTATTCAAAGGTGATGATGACAAAATATTGTTTGAAACTATCCACCATTATTTTATATGGCATCAACTTGTCATCCTTTATTTGATACTCATCATTTACTTTCCTGATTACCAGTTGAGTCTCCACAAGCCTGTAGTTCTTTAATCCTCCATTCTATGGCCCTTTTGAGTCCTATGATTAGTGCTTTGTATTTCAAGATGTTATTTGTACACAGGAAAGAAATTATGTAAGCCTTAGGTATAATATCTCCCTATGGTATGAGAAATAAGATACCTACTCCTGAGTCGTGTTGAGTGTGGGACTTGTCTAAGTACAAGGTCCAACAACTTGCCTATTCTGTTAGTAGTTTTCTTTCATTTGGGAATTCTATTGTGAGAGGCTAGTGATCGTTCATTGGTGCTTTTGCTAGTTGATCTACTATGATTTTTCCTTTGATAGCTTTCTTGTCTATGTACTCTATGTCAAACTCACTCAGTATCATTACCCATTTAGCGATCCTACCTATTAGAGCTGTTTTTGCTAATAGGTACTTTAGTGGATCTACTTTTGAGATAAGCTTTACTTGTCTGTTCAACATGTAGTGTCTCAACTTCTGTGCCACAAAGACAACAAAGAGACATGATCTTTCTATGGGCGAATAGTTCAATTCATATCCCACTAGTGTTTGAATGATGTAATAGACTACTCTTTCCTTGTTATTGTCATCTAGTTGTGCTAAGAGAGCTCCTAATGTTGCTTGTGTTGTAGAGACATAGAGGATTATTGCTTTATTTGGAATTTGTGGCATTAATACTAGAGGAGTGAGTAGATACTCCTTGACCTATTGGAATGCTTGATCACATCTACCATCCCATTTGAATGTGATGTATTTGTGTAGTAGATGGGTGAATGAATGACACTTATCTGTCAATTATGAAATGAATCGCCTGATAGACTGTATTTCCCTTGTAAAATTCTTAGTTGCTTCAATGTCTTTGGAGGAGGCATTTCTAATTGTTATCAACCGAAATTGCACCCTGTTGAACCCGATGTTCAACACCTTAGTGTAACATGGGAAGACCTCTAAAGCTGTGGGGTTTCTTGTAGATAGAGGTCAACCTCCGGAGAAGGCCGACTTCCTATGGTGTCACCTATCACCTAACTACTGATATTTGTAGGAAAAAGGGAGAAGGAGTGCATAAAAATGAAAAAAACTAAATCCTATGGTGATACACTGAACTAATCAGAAATCATGAAATGAAAACAAGATGAACATACACTAGAAAACTAATGATAGCAATTTCATTTACTCAACATAAAATTTGTGAACTTATGCATCATCCTTGAAAAGGCTTAATCTACATATATATTTTAAGAAGGAAAGATGAATTTCACAACTTTAAAGTTCAAATGCAGACTTAGGAAAAGCACAGTTCAAAACTTGCATAATCTAAAAGACAAAAATGAAAGTAGTATGAATACTAACACTGGTTTCCAAGGTAATCTCTATATTTCATATTCCAAAATCCAAATGAGCTACAAAGCATAAATCAGCTAAGAAAGGATTTAAGACAAATCACTAACTCCCCAGAATGCATAATCCGAACTCCATTACAAAGAGGCAAAAAAGCCATATATACAAAAGTCCTAGCCCCTTAGGGCTTACAAAAATATCAACCTCTAGAAAGATTTGCCCCAAGATCTTTTTAATGAAGTTAATACTGTATTCAAGTGTATCCCTGCTGTCCATGTCGGTGAAGAGTCACTCTAGGAATGGCTTCCTTGATCTTTTGCAACAATCGCATTAACTTCATGGCCCCCATGTCCACCTTCAAACTTGCATCTGGGCTGCTTTGAATGTTTCTGAGTGCATAATAAATGTCACTCCACTCCTGCCAGTCGACATCCCAGCTGTCCTTGTGGTCTCATCCTTTATGTTCTTCTCCTGTTCTAGACCCTTCCGCAAGTTGAACTCTTCTGGAAACAACATCGGATTTTCCCATCAGATCTCCACACCATTGCTTCCTCGAGCTGCTCCATCGCTTTTGATCTCAGAGCAGATCGATTTTGCTTACATTCTGTTGATCTTCTTTTCAGGGGTAGTCAGAATAGTCAAACTTCCCACGGTCTGTCTTTAGCTCCTTTTGATTGTTTGAACTCATGCCCCATAGATTTCCAGACGGTCAAAGGTCACTTCATCAGAATCACATGTCGGTGAGACACTAGCCGTGTCTCCCCGATGTGATTATGCCCTTCAGCAGTTATCGACATAGCTCACAACTATTGGCAAGAGTTCATAGCGAGCCCAAAAGTCATATCGACATCCCTAAAACCATTGGCAAGACTATTGACTTCAGCAAGAGCTCTCGCCGAAGTTTGCAATAGACCCATCGCTTTCGGAAAGACACCACCAGGTCGACAAGACTTCATAGAAAAATCCTCCATTCTCCCCGAGCTCACCTCATTTCGGCAAGACCCTATCGGGTTGGCAAGACTTCTCGTCGAAGCTACCTTGTTTCGGAGAGAGCTTATTTCAGTCGAGGAGACCTTGCTCGGTCGATGAGACCTTTCGTCGAGCTCCTTTCCTTCGTCGAGACCTCTTTTCCTTCGCCGAGACCTCTTTTCTTGTCAGGGAGACATCACTAGGTCGGCGAGACCTTTCACCGAGCTCAAATCTTTCCCTGACACCGTTTCACTTTGGCAAGAGTTCATCCTGTCGGTGAAACTTTACCCCTTTGCTAGCCCCTGTCGCCGAGACCTCAGCAATCGGCAAGACGTTATGCCAAACCATGAACCCTCGGTGAGAATTTTCCTCTTCGGCCAGACCTTTTTCTGAAGGCAATATTTTTTCCTTCCACCAACGGCCTTGTGAACAACTGTCGGTGAGACTTTCATCTGTCAGCAGGACCTTTCATCGAAGCCACCACATTACACCTAGACCTTACCCTTTCGGCGAGACCTCACCTTTCGATAGGACTTCTCCCCGATGCCGGCCGTTTCGGCGAGACTTTCGGCTATCAGAAAGACTTCACGCCGAAGCCTTCATCTCTCAGCGAGAGCTTATTTCAGTCGGGGAGACCTTGCTTGGCGAGACATCTTGGCGAGCCAAAAACCTTTTGGCAAGAGCTCCATCTTTCGGCAAGACCTCCCGCCGACGCCAATATTATGCCGAGAGTTCCATTCTTTCAGTGAGACTGTGGTTGATCGGAAAGACCTCACACTGAACACATATGTCTTGGTGACCTGAGGCAAAAGTCAATTCATTTGGTCCCCTTGAATACTTGAAAAATAGACCCCTGCCTGATTTAGCCCGTAGGTGAAAATTGGGCAACATTTCTGGCGACCTTTGCTGGATGTTTTCCTGCTAAACCTGGAAACCAGTAGCCAAAACTTGCCCATTGGGCTCAAAGTCACTTAGTAAAAACCTCAGAATAGACCAAGAGCAGTTCGCTCATGGCTGCAACTCACTCGAGGCTCATGAAGCAGATTAGGACACTGGAAACTCGTTGAAACCGGAGAAACTGAAATGAAATTATTTACTGTGCTGGAACAACACTTAGGGAATGAAACAACAACTAAAATAAAGTGTAGAAGCACTTATTGAAAGCATAAAACCTATCCTAATATGCACAATGATAAATCATACCTCAAAACAACATTTGAGGTGAATCCCATTAACTGGGATTGGTAACCTTTCTCCATCCATGTTTGATAACTGGAATGCATTATGCTCGTTACATTCAGTAACAACAAAAGGACCTACCCAGAAATGGTCAAATTTTGTATGTTTTCCTGGACCACTCTTTAGCACATCCCACTTGAGAACAATATCCCCTTCTTTGAAAACTTTGGCTGTAGCTTTCTTATCAAATGTTTTCTTCGTTTGGAGCTGATGATACTCCAAAGTTTTCATTGCTTTGTCTCTTGATTCTTTGAGCTCCATGAGCTCTGCATATCTCATAGCCATTGGGTCCTGCTCTTCATACATCTCCAACTGGTGAACAATGTCTAGAGCTGGAAGCTCTACAGATAGAGGTAATCTAGCCTCTTTACCATAAACGAGGACATATGGAGAATTACCAATTGATCTCTTGGGGGTTAATCTATTGACCAAAGTGAAAATTTCAATGTGGTATGCCAAATTCTTTGATTGTCCTCCATAGTCCTCTTAATGATTCTGATCAAGTTTTTATTTGTACTTTCAGGTAATCCATTACCCTACGGGTAATAATTGGAGGAAGTATTCAAATGAATTCCATGTTTAACAGCTCAATCTATGACTCTTAATCCAACAAATGCAAGAGCATTATCTAAAATGATGGAGTTAGGAACTCCAAATCTGGTAATTATCTCTTCATAAAAATTCAAAACTGAAGATTCATTTGCTTCTTTCAAAGTTGTTGCCTCTGTCTATCGTGTGAAATAGTCTGTAGCAGTAATCACCCACTTGTGACCAACACTGGATGGTGGATTAATTGGCCCAATAAAGTCAATGCCCCATCTCATGAAGGGATGCTCTACCTGAATTGGATGTAGAGGCATAACATGAAGCTTTTCCTTTCCTGCAAACAAAGCACATTTCATGCACTTTCTTGACCATGCATATGCATCTTTAAGCAAGCTGGGCCAGTAGTAACCAACTCTCATAATTTTCCAAACAGTTATCCTTGGAGAAAAGTTCCCTCCAGAAACTCCATCATGAAACTCATGCAGTACCTTTTCTATTTGATTAGTATCAATACACCTTAACAAGACACCATTCAGATCTTTCCTGAAAATGATATTATCAATAAGGACATAAGGAATTGACTGCAATCTGAAGTATCTTCATTTTACTCTGTCCAGACCTGGTGGACATTCACCAGTACGAAGAAAGTGGGTCATTTCTTGAACCCAACCTGCAACTGATGCAGGTGCAACAACTTGAACATTTTGAGACTCATCTGTATTAGTTAAAACAACACCAATTTTTGATTTCTGTACATCTTCAGGGGTTGAGGCAAGCTGCTCACAAAGTCCTCTACCTCTGACAAGTTTTGTGATGTTGATGTTGACATCAAATTCCATTACTTTTGTGATCCACCCTACTCTTTTCTCACTCAGATCCTTGTTCAACAAAAACTCCTTCACACTCGGGTGTGCAACCAAAATATGAATTTTATTGTTTGAAACTAGAGGCTTAAACTTCTTTAGGCTTCTGATCATAGCGAGAACATGTTTCTCAACAAATGTATATTTCTCTTCATAATCAGCAAGTACTTGACTAAAGAAAGCTATTGGCTGCTCTAAATTATCACTGTTTTTCTGAACCAGCATAGCAGAAATTGAACTAATGTTGCCAAAAGCATACAAAAAGAAGTCTTTAGAGAAATATGGATTTACCAGTGTTGGAGCTGATGCTAAGGCTTCCTTGATTTCTTCAAAACTATGTTTTGCATCTCTAGTCCAACTGAAAACTGCATTCTTTTTGAGCATGGCAGTCAAAGGCTGTAATAAATTTGCAACATCAAGAATGAATCTTCTTAAAAAGTTGATTCTCCCTAAAAAGCTCTGCAATCCTTTCTTGTGATTAGGTAATGGAAGTTCGAGTACAGCCTTAACTCTTTCAGGATCAATGGTAACTCTGTCTTTTGATACTATGTGACCTAACAGTTTACCTTCATGGACTGCAAAAATACTCTTCTTCGGATTGAGAGATATTCCATATTCTCTACATTTTTTGAAAAATCGCTTGAGATGTGACAAGTGCTCCTCTGCATTCTTTGAATATACAGTTATGTCATCTAAGTAAACCAGCAAAAAATTCTGGATTAAACCCTGAAGTTCCATATCCATGGCACATTGAAAGGTGGCACCAACATTAGATAAACCAAAAGGCATTCTCTTGTAGGCCATAGTGCCCCATTTTGTTGTAAATGTTGTTTTGTACTGATCCTCCTCTTTGACTATAATTTGGTTATAACCAGAACATCCATCCAGACGAGAAAATATTTCTGAACTAGCAACAACTTGGAGAATTTGTTCCATAGACGGTAAGGGATAATGATCTTTCAGAGACGCTCTGTTAAGGTCTCTAAAATCTACACATAATATTATCTCACCATTCTTTTTTCTAACTGAAACAAGGTTAGAAACCCAGGATTTGTGTTTAATTGGGAATACGATACCCCCCTCAACTAACTTGGTTAGCTCTTTGATCATTAAAGGTTCAAGCTTGGGGTTCAATGGTCTCTATTTTTGTCTAACAGGCTTGGCATCAGGTTCTAAATCAATTGTATGTTGTGTAATATGAGGATCAAACCCTCTTAAATCAAAATATTGCCAAGCAAAAACATCATGATACTCTTGGCATAAAATAATGAAAGCTCTCTTATCTTCAACTGAACAGATTTTGCCTAATTTGAGAAGCTTACCTTTAAATATTTCCACTTCTTCATAATGATCTTCTTTCACTTGAATTCCGACTTTGTTCTTCTTAAGCTGGTCATCAAAATTGAATATGGATTCCAAGGTAACTAGCCCTTTGGGAAGTTTATTTGTCTTTAGCTGTATCACTTGATCATCATACCGCTGTTTAATCTTTTCTGGTTTGCTACAAAAAATTGATCTTCTTGGAGCAGAAAGGTTAAGATCTGTTCATCACTTTCAAATACCTACCAGTTAATGTTGTTATCAGGAATTGATGGCTTGATAACCACCTTGACCTACTGTGGTATCTTAACTCTTTTAATATTGCCTGGGATATCAAATTGTGCTCCAATTGCAGCAAGTCTATCGGCATGCTTATTCTGATTTCGTGGAACAAAAATTAGATTGAAGGCATTAAATTCTTCAATTATATTCCATACTCTGTTTCTATAAGACTTCGAAGCATCATTCTTGGCAACATTCAACCCTCTAACCTGATTAACTATCAATTCACTGTCTCCATAGACTTTCAAACAATCGATTCCTCTTTTCCTTTCCCACTCAAGACCTTGAATGAGTCCTTCATACTCAACACTATTGTTAGAACATGCAAAAACAAAACGAAAAGCTAAAAAGTATTTATCACATAGTGGAGAAATCAACATTGCACCTCCACCTGCTCCATTCTTGCTTCTGGAACCATCAAAAAATATTTCCCAGAGTTCACTTTGCTGCTGCAACAATTGATCTGTACTTTTTTCGAGGTTTGGAACCTCTACATCAGGTTCAAGCATCACATAATTACCCATACCAGCATCCTAAATAAGGTCTTTAGGACTGTCCAACACATTTTCAGCTACCCATTCATGTAGCAGCACATCAAGAACAACTTCTGCTTGAAGTTCTTGAGCGGCAGCCAACTCACTGTCAGTAAAAATGACACAATTTGTGTCTGCAGCAGTAGGAACAACATTGATATGACTTGGGTTATACGACTCAATATGATCTTTAGCCAATTTTTCAGATTTAATGGTAACTTTAGTCCCGTATCTTGTTCTAAACAACATATGTGACCAATCAGCTGACACATAACCACCTATCTTAGCTGTAAAGTCTCTTGAGAGGCACAAAGAAAAGAAAGGTGGGTGATCTATGACATATATGTCTTGAGGAACTAAAAAATTAGGACATGCATGAAGGGTAAGATTCAAATATTTGATAACACCCAATGTATTAATAGAAGTACCATCCAATTGAATCACTCCTCTCTCTAAAGGTTGATACTTTAGTCCAAGATTGTCAGCAATTTGCTTTGGCATTATTGAGCTACTAGCTCCACTGTCTACCATACAGTTATGAACTAACTTATCACCTATGATCACAAACACGTAAAATGGAGGTGGTTTGACTTCTTTTCCTACCCCTTTGCTGGGATGTTTATCCTCTTCTTGAGGATTATTTGTCAACACAGTTCTGACTTGGCCTATTGGAGACTCAGATTCATCAGACACTTTAAAATTTGACAAGGCTGAATGTAACATATCTTTTTGACCTGGGATAGCCAATGAATCTCACATAGACATCGTTATGTTCATCTTTTTCATACTATCAAGAATATTATAAGGTACAACTGGGTTCACTTTATGATGTACCTTTATGCTAGCCTGATCAACTTGCAAGTGTGGCTGCTCCTTAACTGGGAGTTGCTAATTTCTTTCCAAGCCATGAATCACTTGAGATGTAGATGGTTCTGCAACTACTGCTTTTCCTTTATCAACTACTTGATCCAACTCAAAAGCTCTTTTCTTCACCCTTGTGTTAGCTGCAACTAGAGAATTATCTATATTAGGTCCACATAATTCCTCACCTTGCCAGTTAAGCAGGGTAGTTTCATTGGTAAGCTGGTCTTGGTGTTGTGGAGATGCATCATTGAATTCATTCTGCTGTGAACTCGAGGAATTCTGTACCATAAGTGCCTGATTAATGAGTCCATTTGAGCAAGTGACCTGATTGTGAGGTTGGTTACAAGGGTAGCACCACTCATAATCTGCTGCTAGGTTGTTTTGAATAGGGACAAGATCCTTAACTGCACTAACAAGTGCTGGAGCATAAGCTTGAAAAGGTCTTGTGTTTACACTCTGTCTTGGGCCCTGGTAGTTGCCTTGATAAGCCTGTCTATTACCTCGATATTGCTATTGTTGGCCTGAATTCTGCTGTTGATAAGGCCTGTTATATGATTGCTGCTTTTCCAAGGTCACAAGCTTATTTCCAAAAGTCTGTAATAAACTTTTGATCTCCTGTAACTCACTTGAAGATCTTGGAGCAGCAGCTTCTTGTGTTACAACAGCTGGAACGGGTGGCAAAGGTGCAAAATGTGGTATTTGCAAAGGGATATTCGAATGACTATCTGGAAATATGGGTATTGGTGGCCTAGGAGCAAGTTTACCAACTTTTATTAGGTTGTTTTCAGCTCTGATTGCTACTTCAAATGCATTTGGTAAAGAAACACCCCCTATTAATTGTATCAGAACAACTATATCGCTGTTAAGGGCCTTCAAAAAGTAAAAAAATGCATATTCTGGAGGTGGTCTCACTGTTGTAGGAATTCTATCCCAGGTTCTTTGAAATATGAAATTGAAATCATTCATTTGCTCCTGAGGAGCCCTCTTAAGTGTAGTTAAATTGCTCCAACAAAGACAAATTATCAGACCTGTCTTGAAACTGCCTGTGTAATTTGTCACCCAACTCATCCCAAGTGGCAACTGAACCCACTCCAAGACTCCTGAACCACTGTAATGCTCTTCCTTTGAATGATGTTGCAAGTAATCTTACAGCTACGTCTTCTTGTGTGATATGGTACACACCACATAAGGAAGCAACATCTCGTATATGTTCAATCGGGGTAGTCTAATCTTCCCCAGTGAAAGTTGGCAAACTTTTCAAAGCTGCCATTGGAATGTCATTGTGCTGTTTCAAATTTAATGGACTACCTCCATTAAATGGCACAAAAGGCTGATTTCTGGGAGCAGCCATTAGAGGTGGATTTGGATTTGTAAAAACTGCAGTTGATGAACTTGCTGCAACAACAGAACTTGAAAATATATAACTAGTAAAAGTAGTTGGATTGCTTAAAAGAGACCTTTCTATTCCAAGGCTACATGAGGCTGAACGATTCTCAATTTTTTTTTTAGATGGCATTCCTCTCCTTCTTGATGGTGAAAACACAATTTCTGGTCTAGCACCAGGTGGTGTAAACTGTACTCTCTTAGAAGGAGGTGCCCTTTTTGTTGCTCTGCCTTGTCTTCTGGGTGGTGACAGCTGCAAATATTCAAAAGGAACTGAGCTGCTCCTTGTCTAAACTCTTCTCATAAACTATGAAAGCACTGATTCTGAAGTTCTCTCTCTTTATGGAGTCACCAAGTATGCAAAATAAATGACTTCTGTAAAGTCTGAAACTTGCTGGTTGCATACCAAACCAACAATATAATGTGGAACTTGTCCCACTGGGCGTGCCAGAACTGTTATCAATCAAAATTGCACCCTGTTGAACTCGATGTTCAACACCTCAGTATAACATGGGAAGACCTCTAAAGCTGTGGGGTTTCTTGCAGACAGAGGTCAACCTCCAGAGAAGGCCGACTTCCTATGGTGTCACCTATCACCTAACTACTGATCTTTGTAGGAAAAAGGGAGAAGGAGTGCATAAAAATGAAAAAAACTAAATCCTATGGTGATACACCGAACTAATCAGAAATCATGAAATGAAAACAAGATGAACATACACTGGAAAACTAATGATAGCAATTTCATTTACTCAACATAAACTTTGTGAACTTATGCATCATCCTTTAAAAGGCTTAATTTGCATATATATTTTAAGAAGGAAAGATGAATTTCACAACTTTAAAGTTCAAATGCAAACTTAGGAAAAGCACAGTTCAAAACTTGCATAATCTAAAAGACAAAAATGAAAGTACTATGAATACTAACACTGGTTTCCAAGGTAATCTCTATATTTCATATTCCAAAATCCAAATGAGCTACAAATCATACATCGGCTGAGAAAGGATTTAAGACAAATAACTAACTCCCCAGAATGCATAATCCGAACTCCATTACAAAGAGGCAAAAAATCCATATATACAAAAGTCCCAACCCCTTAGGGCTTACAAAAATATCAGCCTCTAGAAAGATTTGCCCCAAGATCTTTTTAACGAAGTTAATACTGCATTCAAGTGTATCCCTGTTGTCCATGTCGGTGAAGGGTCGCTCTAGGAATGGCTTCCTTGATCTTTTGTAACAATCTCATTAACTTCATGGCCACCGTGTCCACCTTCAAACTTCCATCAGGGCTGCTTTGAATGTTTCTGAGTGCATAATAAATGTCACTCCACTCCTACCAGTCGACATCTTAGCTGTCCTTGCGGTCTCATCCTTTTTGTTCTTCTCCTGTTCTAGACCCTTCCGAAAGTTGACCTCTTCTAGAAACAACATCGAATTTTCCCATCAGATCTCCACACCATTGCTTTCCCAAGCTGCTCCATCACTTTTGATCTCAAAGCAGATCCATGTTGCTTACATTATGTTGATCTTCTTTTCAGGGGTAGTTAGAATAGTCCAACTGCCCATGGTCCATCTTTAGCTCCTTCTGATTGGTTGAACTCATGCCCCATAGATTTCCAGATGGTCAAAGGTCGCTTCATCAGAATCGCATGTCGGTGAGACACTAGTTGTGTCTCCCCGAAGCGATTATGCCTTTCAGTAGTTATCGGCATAGCTCACAATAGTCGGCAAGAGTTCATAGAGAGCACAAAAGTCATATCGACATCCCTAAAACCATCGGCAAGACTATCGCCATCGACAAGAATATCGCGCTCGACAAGAGCTCTCGCTGAAGTCTGCAATAGACCCATCGCTATCGACAAGACACCACCAGGTCGGCAGGACTTCATAGCAAAATCCTCCATTCTCCTCGAGCTCACCTCATTTCTACAAGACCCTATCGGGTCAACAAGACTTCTCGTTGAAGCTACCTTGTTTTGGTGAGAGCTTATTTTAGTCGAGGAGACCTTGCTCGGTCGGTGAGACCTTTCACTGAGCTCCTTTCCTTCGCCGAGACCTCTTTTCCTTCGCCGATACCTCTTTTCTTGTCGGGGAGACATCACTAGGTCGGTGAGACCTTTCATCGAGCTCAAATCTTTCCCCGACACCGTTTCACTTCAGCAAGAGTTCAACTTGTCGGTGAGACTTTACCCCTTTGCTAGCCCCTGCTGCCGAGACCTCAGCAATCGGCAAGATGTTACGCCGAACCATGAACCCTCGGCGAGACTTTTCCTCTTCGGCTAGACCTTTTTTCGAAGGCAATATTTTTTCCTTCCCGCCGACGGCCTTGTGAACAACTGTCGGCGAGATTTTTGTCTGTTGGTAGGACCTTTCATCGAAGCCACCACATTACACTGAGACCTTACCCTTTCGGCAAGACCTCACCTTTCGGCAGGACTTCTCCCTGACGCCGACCATTTCGGTGAGACTTTTGGCTGTCGGCAAGACTTCCCGTGGAAGCCTTCATCTCTCAGCGAGAGCTTATTTCAGTCGGGGAGACCTTGCTCAGCGAGACATCTTGGCGAGCCCAAAACCTTTCGGCAAGACCTCCCGCCGACGCCAATATTACGCTGAGAGTTCCATTCTTTCGGTGAGACTTTGGTTGATCGGCAAGATCTCACACCAAACACAGATGTCTTGGCGACTTGAGGCAAAACTCAATTCATCTGGCCCCCTTGAATACTTGAAAAATAGACCCCTGCCTGATTTAGCCCGTAGGTGAAAATTGGGCAACACTAATATGGGTTTTACCTTTGTAGGATCTACTTTGATGCATCTTCTTGATACTCTATACCCTAGAATTTTTCTAGATGTTACTTCGAATACACACTTTTTCAAGTTAAGCCTCAAGTTGTATTGTTCGAGTCTATCAACTACTTTTGCTAGGTTGGTCAAATGGTCTTCTCTTTTGATGAAATTCACTAGTATTTCATCCACATAATCTTCAATAGTTTTATGCAACATATCATGAAATATTGTAGTCATTTCTCACTGACAGGAAATTGCTGCATTGTTTAGACCGAATGACATGACATTCTAGTAGAAGGTCCCCCATGCAAAAGGGAATGTTGTTTTATGTTGATTTTCAGGGGATATCTTTATCTAATTATATCCAAAGAAGCCATCCATTAGTGATAACATTTCATGCTTTGCAGTTAGATCTACGATCATATCAATGCTTGGAAGAGGGAAGTCAAATTTCAAGAAAGCTTTGTTTAGATCTCAAAAGTTGGTGCAAATTCTTATGCCCCTAGTGGGATTTGATACTAGTAATAGATTGGACACCCATTTGACATAATCAATTGGTCTGATGAAACCCACATCTAGTAGTTTTTGAAGTTCTACTTTTACCAAAAGTGCTATCTGTGGATGCATCTTTCGTAACTTTTTCTTGATGGGTTTAGCTCTAGGAAATACGACTAGGTGGTGTATGAAAATGAATGGATCTAGCTTTGGCATGTCTACATATGTCCATGTGAAGTTTATTTTCCTTTCATTGATGAATACTGATAAGTTCACCTTTTCTTCAAGATCAAGTGATGCTGCATGATATGTGATTTTGGGTGTTTCTGTTGTGCCAACATTGATAGGTTCAACTTCTTCAACTAGGAGTGTCAACTTCTCTTGATATTCAGAAATGGGGAGATTGAATCCTCCATCTTCAAGCAACTCAGAGAGGTTTTCACCCTTAGATCGATCCTTTATTTTTCTCTTTTCAGGATTTGATAGAGCCACATCATGGTTTTCCCTAGGGGATCTCATTTTGATTTTTACATTATCCTTTCCAATTTTGTGACTAGAGGACACAATCTCCCCTCCAAAATATGCTTCTTTTTCAAGTTCCATGACAAACCCTACTTTGTGATCTCCTGATGGTATATCGGTTCGAAGTCCCATAAACTTTTCAATAGCTTCATCATTCTAGAATTGATCAAAAACAAGCATATGATGTTGTTGGTAACAATCTATTAACTGTGGGTAGTAGAGGGGTAGGTTGTCATCGTTATATGTAAAGCTTATGAAAGTTGTCAAAATGGTCAATATAGCTCTGGTATCATTCTCCCATTGGGTATCTAGGTCATCGTCACTAGAAGCAAAGGAATCCCATTCATACTCATTAGAGTCTGTTTCATAAGTACAATCTTTAAGTATAGTTTTTCTAGGTCGGGTAGAGACTATACTTCCAGCTATGTTACTTTGGTTCAATCCCTCCTTCTAGCACCAATTCTGCTGATGGTGTTTTTAACACTACTCAACATAGACAAAGTACAAGTATTCTATCTCTCTAAAAGGTAAATTTCCTCAAAAAACCTAAGAAATTCAACCCTAAGGTCTCTAATGTCAGGTCTGCAGAAACAACTCATTAATAATGTGATTTGTTGGTAATCACAAGGGGCCTTACAATTCAACAATTTTGGAAGCTTCAAACTCATCAAATATAGCAATGTAGTGATGCTGGTTTGATTATAAACTAATTCAAAGAAAGATCAAAAGATAAAGGGTCAAGAGAGAGATCCTAATCTAACACCTAATTTCAATCACAACAATGATTAATGCTATAGATGGACAAATCCCCATGAAACCAATCTTTGCTTGATCAAGGACAATCCTACAACTACACAAAAATAGTGCAATCTTCTAAGGTAACTGAAAGATTTTTAGACCCTGATTCATACATATACCCAATTACTGGCACAACATGAACGAACATTCATAGTTTAACTATTGCATAAAGAGACTCAGACTAACTTTACACAACAATTTAACATCAAAAAATCACCAAAATTATGAGCAACAGATTCATCAAACATCATTAACATTTCACTATTATCATGACACAACTGAACTAACATTGAGAAACAAAAAAGGAAACCATAAAATTGTCAAACTCAACATAGAATTTCACCAAATCAATGAGTCAATTATATTAAATCGCCAACATTTGCTTAACAATCTCAAGCTCTTCCTGTCCTACAGCTACTAACTGACTAACTTGCAAAATCTAACCAATTCTAATCCCTTACAAATTAGAAGGCACAACCTTATATAGAAATTATATTTCAAAATTAATGGCCAGGACTAAATCAATCCAATGGCTTAGATTAATCCTCTAGAAACTCGAGGAAGTTACATTAAATTTGGGCACCCATGCTATATCATCAACCAATAAGATAAATTCAGTTACATTTTGGAGCAATGACATTGATTTTGAGAAAATCCTCATTGGAGAATAAAAATAGCTTCACATGTTGTCCTCTTTCAACTCTACATAGTTGGGGCATGGATTCTTATGCATGTATCACATTAAATATTTGAGTTGCAATTTGGACTGCAATTTAAAATCTTCTTGATAGCTTATCATTAAGCATGTTTCCATATGCGGGCTATTAAAAACTCCACATCGGGCACATTTCCATATGTAAGAGTTTATCCGGGAAACTTATTTTATTAGAACCTTCTTGACAAGTGTGGAAACAACGTGTAGTCTTTATTAGCCTAGTCCATGCACTTTGCTCTTTTTGTAGAATATTCCCTTGTCATACATATTGAATTATTTTTGCAAGAAAACAAAAAATCATAAGTGCATTTAAATATATATTTTTTCAATCAAAACCTAATGGAAATGCATTTATTTAGAAAAAATGAGTATAATCTAAAGTCCCTTAGATTATTATTAATCAAATCCTGCCAAACCAACTCCACCAATAAAAGGCCATCTACCAAAACAAGCATAATTCGGTCTAGAATCAAACAATCAAGCCTATAAGCTAAACCAATACACTTTAAAAGATTGAATCCAATCTTATCATTTCAATATTCATTTGATTTCTTCCCTTACAAATCAACAAATCCTTTATAAGCATTGGAACACCTATGTAGGAAATACTCCAGGGTGAGTGCAATGTCTGTAAGTAACTTTGTCTAGTTATTTCAAGGGTAACCATGCTTTCAATATTTGCAAATCCCCACTAGTCATTGCATAATAAGTATTATGTATTCCCATCATGGCCTTAGGATCTCCTTTCATTCCTCATGTAGATACAATAATTGGAAAACCACCTTTTGTGATGTTTGTCTTTCATACTTCGCTCATCATCTCGACTTCATGAATTTAGTAGAGCCACTTTGTGCCATCATTTCATCTCCATTCATTGGTGGTCATTACAAATATAAATATTTCTTAAAGAAAACCTATAATATCCTTACCCCGAGGTCATTTTCATTTATCAAATATTAACAGAGAAGCACATTAATCTGCCTCACAACATATTTTGTAAAATTTCACGAAGTGGCTAGACCATCCACGTCAGTGGTAGGTTGATGAAAATTTTCAAACCCCAAATTATTCTTTTAAAGAGTCCCACAACTATTGGAAGAAGGCGATTATTGCTTGAACTCCACATTTCCACTCCAAACAATTATTTTCCAGCTTTCATCCTGTTATCTTCTAAAGTTGCACCCTAACTAAGCTGTAGGATTTAACAACTTAAGTTGCAGGACTTAGCACTCTAGAGAAACATTGAATCACTCCTAGACTGTGGGTCACCTAAAATTTGGAATGAATCTCCAGATGAGGCTCCTAGCTGGTTATCACCTAAAATTACTGATTTTGCAGAGGAAAAGGGAGAAGAAATTCTTAAAATGAAAACTAAAACTAAAAATGAAAGGTGATTCACCAAACTGACAAGGGTTATGAAGATTCAGACTTGCATACACTTGGACACTAATGATAGAGCTAAATTTCACAACTCATTTATGTAGGCTTATGCATAAATATTTCACAAGAATGTTTGAATGCATTAACTTTTAAAGAGGAAAAGTAACTTTCACAATCTAAAAGATATATGCAACTTTTAAACACAACTTGCAACTTGCATAAATATAATTTTGCAGAAAAGGCATGAAAATATGAGACAAAACTTCAAGGAGATTAAGATACCTCACAAGTAGCTTGATCAATCACTCAACAATGCAAAAATACTGCAATAATAAGAAGGAAAAACTTGAAATCAGTAGAATCCAAGGCATTATCTGTATTTCATCTCCCAAATGAGTTACAAAGTATGCTCAAGTATGAGAAAGGACTGCAAAAATCACTAACTCCAGAAATTGCATCAAATTAATTGAACTCACAAAATGAGCCAAAATGAGAATATAACCATCAATCCCAAACAATTGCACCAAAATAGGAACCATCAACTGACTTGGGTCGGATCCCTTAAAAAAGCCTAAAATCAAGCCACTAGATTCCCTCCAAAATGGATTCCCATGTGTGGAAAAGGTAGGTTTGACCATGCCAAGCATCTAGGCATGCAAAAACACCCTAAGATTCCCTCCATATCCTCCAACAAGATGAATAAAAGCTCCTACACGCATGGACACATGTTCCCAAATTGTAATAACTGCCCCTATAATATGCTTGCAAAAGTATAACTCCTCAACAATGCTCATAAAGGAATTTACATGACATAAAGCATATTTTTCATTTAAGTAACATTTAAGATTAAGTAATTTATAAAATATCACTAAGGTAAATGCTTTACATTTCAAAAAGAATGCAAAATTTAAAAAGGGCCAAGACTCGGCCATATGAGAGTCAATGTAACATGAAGCATAAGTCAAAAGACTTAGCATTTACAAAGCATAAGGGAAGAATGGGTTTTAAAAAAAAACTCCTAAGGCATTGAAGCACACCAAGATACAATGAGGCCACAGGCATAAATTAATTTGCAAATTTTTCTTTTAAAAAGATAGGAAAAAATGCCTAATCTCCTATCAGCATATGTTAGGGTTTAAACCCTAAAAGGAAAACTATGCAAAACATTGAAAAAACATTTCATTTATCCTATCAAGCTTCTGGAGAGCTCCAAACACCGCCATAGAGTTTTGATGAAGCACTGTAGCAGGATCTCATGACGATTTTCTGGAAAATGCAGAGTTTTTTCCTTGCAAATTATGATAAAAAGGATTCAAGTAAGCTCTTTTCCTAAGTTCTTTTCCTGAAAAAAAATTGTTTTGACTTCATTTTATGAAGAAATATATACTCAAAATTGAGATATCTCTGTAAAAGAAGAATGTATCTCCACTATGTGTCTTTCTTGTTGTCTCTATGAACACATTTGTTTGCATTTTATTGAAGAAATTACAATGTCTCCTATAGAATACCTTGACATTTTTGTGTATGAACCCAGTATTATAAGTACTGGCCGCGACCATATGCTTGCTATAGGTACTCTCGTTTTGAAAAACCAAAGCTTGGTTCCATTTGAATTTGTATCCGGGCTTCTAATTTAAAAGTTTGGCCCTTTCAAGATATGAAGACACAATTTTATTCTCCTTTTACAGATACCCATATCTCAACCCTTTCATTTTAAATTCTAAAATAAACATTCAGGGTAATCACTTCTCCAATTTAGCAAAGATGAGGGTTTCACTTCATTCTTTTTAGTATACAGTAATTGTCATGAACTTCATCTACTGGGTCTTCACTTTTTTGAAAAATTCTATAGCCATAGCTAAAATTTTTCCAACTAGTATTTTGAAGAGTTTTATCTGCTTATTTTGATTTTTAAATCCTTTTATGGGTATACAAAACCTGTGTTCTTCACATTGAAGAAACTTTGCACACTTTCTCCCCTTTTCTGGAAATGGCCATGGTTCGGCCCCTATACAAAACCCTAGCATTTCTCCTTCATGGCCGACCCGAGCTTTAAGCTCAGCTGTAAATCTCTCTTCAAAATGCATCATTCTATGTTTATTTGTGTATTATGGGTTTTCCACTAAGCTTTGTTCACAGTCACCCAAATTGTGTTTATTTGTGTATTATGGGTTTTCCACTAAGTTTTCCACTAAACTGTGCTTTGCTTTCATTATATCTATCTTCTCATTCAATCAATTTTGGACTGTGTTAATCATGCCTTGAACTTTCCTCTAAGAACCTTGTCATTCATGCATTCAAAACTGGCCTTGTGTTACTGTCATACTATTCTGTATGCTTTCCATAGATTTTGATGACAAGATGGCTCATATTTCTATGAAAAACCATGCTATCATAGGGTCAAATATGCATCACACAATGCTTTCAATGACTGTAATCTGTCTTTTAGGCTTGTTATTGAGACCAAAAATAGTAACACTACTTTCACTGCACTCTTAGATTTAATTGTGGAAACACAAACAAAAAAACCCATAGCATTTGCCTCTTCTTATGATTATATCCTATATTTCTAGTATAAGAAAGTCATGAATGCTCAGGAATTGAAGTTGTCCACGTTCCAGGTCAGTGAAAATTATCATCCATCTTCAACAAAAATATAAGGGCTATTTGTATTTATCTCCTCCCCTAAATCTGATGGTAGAAGATCACTTTTCTCATACATTGCCCTCTGAGATGTCTAATGTATTATTGCCTTGAATAGGAGTGCCTTTCTCAGTCATGGCATGAGTGTCCTCTTACTCTGCTTTATGAACTGAACAAATAGTAGTGTAAATAACCACATTCATTGTTCATAATCTTTGCATGACTTGTCTTCATGATCTGTGAGAGAGACTGTCCTCTTATTCTTCTTAAGGCATGCTTTTACTTTTTGAACTCTATCTTGTTGAATGTTGTAAGTGATTTTTTGCAGAGACATTTGGTGTTCCTGAGGTTTCCTCTTCAAAAATCACTTGACTGTATTGTGTTGAATAGATAGAGATTGTTATTTTGAAACCTTTGCAAGATCTCTATCACTGTCATTATGTTATTTTCTTATCTTTTCACTATCCCATTTCTCAATGCTATGACACCCTGTCATCTTATATTTTACCTATTAACTATTCTTCTTCCATCTTTCACAAGATAGACCGTGACATTGTTCTTTTATAGGTTCCCATAAGACTGTCATTGTCATTATAGAAATCCCTTTGCTTGCATCCTTTCATTTATGATTGTTCCCCCCTTTCTCATAAATGCATACATATTTTCATATTGTGCCTTCATGGAAAAGTACATTATCGCATTTATTTAATCTGTTTTTGATACTGACATTGAATACATTCTTTATGATTTTCCTGGAACAAGCACATGTCACTTATGACAGTGACAAATGTCTCACTATCACAAATGATGTGTACTTGCTTGAGTAAACCATAAAGAGGAATTATCTTTCAATGCTTCCTTAAAGCACAATAAAACAACATTCTGGGCTCAACCCTTGTGGGAGCCACATTTTACCCCACATTCTGAAATTTGGTAAAACAAAACAGCAACATTACTTTTCCTATACCTGCACGTGAAGCAAACATATTAGAAAAATATGTGCAAATGACAGATGTGTTTGATCATTCTTGCTGCTTGGACATTTTTGATATGCTTGCTTCTTTTAATGCACATGGCTGATCAATTTATATGTTTATAGAGGTATGTGCATATAGTGACTGTAGACATTTCATTGCTCTAACAACATTCCTTCTCATAGATGCAGACAACTAGAAGCAACAAGGAAGCAAAAGCTGGAAGCAGGACAAGCGCAAGACTGAAGATGATGCAAGGAAATTCAACTAGAACCAGTCATTCAGACAATGATTGGTATCCTTTCCCTATATGTGCATGCTTTTACTTTGATATCTGTAAATGTATATTCTTTTCATTCATGTACATTAAAGAGCTAGTCTCATGACTTGTGTGAGAAAATACACATTTACATTATCAATAAAGACTATGTTTCCTTTGAAAAGATTTGTGCAATCTTCTCCTATATTATATGCATCTACATACTATAATATGGTAGAATAGTCTTTTGATTTATTTATGCACATGAAATGTAATATAGCAAAAAAATGTACCTATCTTTTCATATGCAATCACTTAAGCTCTACCTATTTGAGCTAATAGCAAAAATAGGTAACACATCCAAAAGCCATGATTTTTCCAAGATAGATTCCACAACCTAAATCATAGATCATTCATAGGTTTAGATCCTTTTCTTTATTGGAAACAAATACTTTATGCATTAGTCATCCATTATCACTACGAATGCCACAAAATGCTAAATCATCCTTTCCAAATTGTGACCCTGATGATTCTCCTTATTCTGCAAGATGCACCTCTGATTTAAAATAGAGCCACAATCTGTATTTTGCATTTTACCATCTCAAGACTTCATGCGAATTCACTGCACCCATGGGATTGGTATAGAGTAGATGGGTTTCATATGAAATAATTAATTTACATGTTGGCCTTCCTTTCATGCTATAACCTTAGATCCTCTGGCCTTCATCCTTTCCATCTTTCGAGCCCAATGATTATTTGTAAAATCAAACAAATGTTTCGCCAAAATGATAATGCTTTGCAAATATAATGATTTCACTTGGTTTAATTGGTTCATTAACTTTGTAGCGGCATTAATATTTTGCTTGAAATTTAAATCATCTTAGATCTTTGCTTCAAAGCGCTTCAAGCATTTATTCATCTCATCTTTGTGAATGTTGAATTGGCATCGTTAACTCATCCTCCAAACTTCATTTTATCTAAAAACCTTCGATAAGCCAGTCGACTATTTGGTCACTCTCAGAATTTAATGCCTTCGTGGATTCCATACAACCATGGATTTCTTGAATTTTCTTGCATCGCTAATTCCACTGGCCTTTGGAATCTCCAAATTTTATTTCATTAGGAATTTCAGGAATTCTTAGATATTACGATTTTAGGCTATCAGGGATTCCATACCAATGTGGATTTTTTGAAAGTTCTTTCCTCACGAATTCCAAAGACACAAGGATTCTCCAAGAAACTGTGACCATACTTCTTTGGTGGATTGTAAGTTTCTGATTACTTAATCATAATGACCACCCCTTTAAAATAACAATGATTGAAAAAATTCACTATCATCCCATATTACACTTACTATACATAATTCTTAAGAATCGTTGCAATGATTCATGACAAGAAGGTCTGACCCAAATCTCATGCCACACGACCTTCAAATGTAATCAACTTCCTTAATCAAACAAAAAAATCTCTTTGTAGAGGTAACAACTTGATATGTCATCCATTGTTCTTAAAAGATGATGCAATACTACTATGGGAAAGCATGCTTGATTAACAACCCTTGATATGAGATGTAAGATATTTACCCACTGATAAGGATCTCATTCTTCACTAGAAATCATGAATTTTAACCTCCCTTTTGAATCTGCTTGATCAGAGTGTGATTCTTTGCTACAGATCTCATGAGTCCTATGAACAACTTTATTTCTTGAAATCAAATCCCATGAATTTTTGATATCAACCTCCTTCGCATATTCCATAATGAGGTAGAATCCCCAAACCTTCACCAGTAACTATCTTAATCCTTCATGAATTCGACATGCTTGCAAATTTTGTAACAATGTGGAATTCCCGAAATAAAGACCCCCTTGTGAATTCCACTGGTGTAGGAGCACCTAGGCAACACCAGGAGCTCAAGAGTGAATTGATGGTTTAGATGTTTTCCTTCATGGAATTTTAGATTTTTTCTATGTTTTCAAATAAAGGTCATGTTGACCATAGGTGAGGAATAGCAAGTTTTAGTCTAATGTTGAAATTTGGAAATTTTTGCAAAATAAGGCTCTTTTTGAGTTTGAGCAGCCAAAAGGTACCCATTTGAAGAATAAGTATTTGAGAAGCATATTTAAAGGTTGCCTCGACCTTTGTGTAAGGTTGGAAGTTCATTTGTACAGACTGTTTTGTTGGAAGTTGAAGAAAAATAGTGTTTTTGTCATTTTTTCTGGTTTTTGCTCAAGAACAGTGCTAAAATGGATTGAATCTGCTACTGTTAGAGTTGTAGGATGTAGTATAGGTTGTTTACAAGCTTTTTGAGTCATTTTTTAGTTTTTTAAATTCATTTTTCATCGTTGTTTGTAATTAATTTGAAATCAGCTTGTTGCTGGCCTGAAACATGCAGTTTTGTGAAAATGGAGGTTTAGAGCACCTTCCCACCGTACAAATTGTACGGCCTTTTGGGAAATGTTCCTAGACTCCATGCCTATACATATGGTAGAAATTAGGAGTTGCTAGCAAAATGATGCCCTAGGCGAGCCAGTGCAGGTCCAGCTAGGAAAAAATTGTTGTGCAGGTCACAAATCTTGTAGGGGTGCTAAGACATTGAAGATTTCCTTCTTAGAGGAGTTAGGGTGGTATGTTACCTTGTTGCTACATGAAGGAAAAGGCTCCATCTATCCATTTGATGTGCGAACAAGTTGGAAGTTTGCAAATTGTCAAGGAAAGGCTTAAAACCCTAGTTTTTGCTCCATTTCATGTTTAAGCTTTGTACGGATAGTGGAAGGCTGAGACCTCAAAAATATTTGAGTGTTGTTCATATGAATCAAGAAACTTGGAAAAAGAGTGAGAAGTTCTTTTGGAGATTATGAGTTATAGCTAGTTTTCTAGGCGAGGGAGACCTAATTGGGGCTCAAGGGCTACTAGTCTTTCAAACCCTAGGTGTAAGTTTGATGAGAGCGATGGAAAGATGAAGCCTTGGGTGAACTCTCAAACCCCTAGGAGGACAGTTTGAAGCCTTTTAGTCTTTCATGAGTAGGGACCTATAGGTTAGATTGGTGAAGCAAAACACCAAGGAGGTCTTACAAGGAAAGGCCTAGAGCAGGAATCAGTGATTAATTCCTCCAACCCCACTTTCCTATCAGATTGGTATCAGAGCCAGGTTAAAGATTTGGGAAGCATCTTATATGTCAGAGGTTGAGTCTAGTGATTCTTCCACCATGGTGACCAATGCAAAACTGGCTAAGATGGTTGAAGGACAAGAAGAAGACAATAGGCTATTGAGGGAAAGAATAGCCCAACTTGAGGCAGCAGTGAGGAGTGCACAGTTTGAGGGAAGATTACCAAAAGAAGAAGAGGTTGCAGAGGAAGATAAAACCCCTGAAACTGACCCTATTTTGAAGGAGGAGCATTTCTTGAAGGCATTGAAAGCCTTGAGTGGAAAAGCACTTCAAGGCATACCACTATTTAGTGGGAAAATGGAAGCAGACCTAGTCATGGATTGAATAAAAGGCATGGAGAATCATTTTGAGTGTGATGGAGTCACTGAAGCATAGAAGGTGAAGGTTGCTAAGTCAAGATTGAGAGGATCAGCCTTGACATGGTGGAAGTTCATTTAGACAGAGAGGGAAAAAGAAGGCAAACATCCCATATCAACTTGGAAAGGAATGGTTGCCAAAGTGAAAGAAGCCTACATGCCAGATGACTATGAGATTCAATTGCACAAGAAGAGGAAAAGTCTAAGGCAAAAAGACCAAGATGTGAACACTTATACTGAAGAGTTTCAAAAGCTTTGTATGAGGTCTAATGTGACAGAGGATGAGAGCCTCAAAGTGGCTAGGTACCTTAATGGCTTGAAGTGGAACATTCAAGAGGAGATGGCTTTACTAAGTCCCAAGACAGTACACCAATGTTATCAGTTGGCTATCAAGATTGAGGAAAGGAACAAGAAGAAGCAAGATCAGGCTTCTAAGGGCAGAGGCAAAGGTAGAGATCAAAGAGGACAGCGTGGTGGCTACCAAGGTAGAGGCAGTGACCAAAGAGATCAAGGAGAATCCAAACTCACTGAGCATGGAGGTGAAACATCTTCCAGAGGTGGATTTAATAGAGGAAGAGGACCTCAAGGAGGTTCAAACAGAGGAAGAGGAGCAGTCAGAAGCAATTCTTATTTTGCAAACATGAAGTGTTATCATTGTAATCAAATAGGTCACCCTGCTTATAGGTGCCCGGAGAAAGCTTCCTCATCAAGCAATGAAAAGAGAGTGGCTTATGCACAAGAGGACACCATGAGTCCCAAAGCATCTAAGATCAGTCATATAGAATCTGAGGTAGGAGAGAATCTGTTGTTTAACAGAGTTCTAATTAGACAACTAGTCAAGGAGGAACCAAAACAGAGATCTCTTTTTAGAGTAAGGTGCAAGATACTAGGAAAATTTTGCAAGGTCATAGTAGATTCAGGTTCAATAGACAATATAATCTCAGAGGAGGCAGTAGCAAAACTGAAATTGGAGAAGGTACCCCACACTAACCCCTACAAGGTCACATGGCTGAACAAAGGGCAGAGTGTTTTAGTAAATGAGCAAGTAACGGTGGAGTTCTCCATTGGAGGGTATAAAGATAAGTTAGTTTGTGATGTATTACCCATGGATGCATGCCATCTACTACTGGGTAGGCCATGGAAATATGACATAAGTGCTATTTATGATGGGAAAGAGAATACTATTTCATTCAAAAAGGATGGAAGAACCTTCAAACTGCAGTCATTGACAAAAGAAGAGGAAGGACAGTCAAAGACACCTAACATCATGTTGAGCAGTGGTAAGGAGTTCCTTAAGGACCTACACCAAGGGAATGAAGGATATGTGGTTGTGTTACAACCTAAAGAAGAAGACAAGGCTGAAAAGACAGTCTTACCAGAAGCAGTCCAAAGGTTGCTTGGCAAGTACAAGAGTATAGTTAGTGATGGTACACCTGCAACTTTACCACCTAAAAGAGCCATAAGTCATCAAATTGACTTCATACCTGGAGCCTCATTGCCTAACAAAGTAGCATACAAACTTACACCAAAGCAAAACCTAGAGGTAGCTAGGCAAGTGCAAGAATTGTTGGATCAAGGATTGATTCAAAAGAGCATCAGCCCATGTGCAGTGCCAGTGGTCTTGGCATCTAAGAAGGGAGGTAAGTGGAGACTTTGTATTGATTCTAGAGAAATAAATAGAATCACAATTAGGTATAGGTTCCCAATTCCTAGAATTGAAGATTTAATGGATTGCCTTGGAGGAGCACAGTATTTCACCAAGTTGGATCTCAAGAGTGGGTATCATCAAATCAGAATTAAGGATGGAGATGAGTGGAAGACAACATTTAAGACAAATTATGGGTTGTATGAGTGGAGAGTGATACCATTTGGCCTCTCAAATTCCCCTAGCACATTCATGAGACTCATGAATGAAGTGCTTAAGGATTTCACAGGGATATTTGTGGTAGTATATCTTGATGACATACTGATTTTCAGTAAGACAGCAGAACACCTCAAGCATGTGGAGATGGTTCTTAAAAGGTTGCGAGAGGAGAAGTTGGCAATCAATCTTGAGAAGTGTGAGTTCTTCAAGCAAGAGCTTGTGTATCTAGGTTTTGTAGTGTCCAAAGGCTCATTAAAGATGGATACAATCAAGGGTTGTATAAAAACTAAGTTTGTGTGGACTCAAGAGGCTAAGAAAGGGTTTGAAAAACTGAAACAAGAAGTGGCAACTCAACCAATTCTCTTATTACCTAGCTTTGACAAACTGTTCACTGTTGAGTGCGATGCAAGTGGAGTGGCAGTAGGAGGAGTGCTAAGTCAAGAGGGCAAGCCTATAGCATTCTTTAGTGAGAAGGTAAATGAAGCAAAGAAGAAATATTCAACCTATGACTTGGAACTTTATGCTTTGGTTTAGTCACTTAGGAAATGGAGGCATTACCTTCTACCTAAGGAGTTTGTGGTTTTTACTGACAATCAGGCACTTAGTTTTATCAACACTCAAGAGAAGTTAAGTAATAAGCATTTGAAATGGATGGAATACATCCAAGCTTTTACTTTTACCATCAAGCACAAGAAAGGACAAATGAACAAGGTGGCAGATGCATTAAGCAGAAGGTTGTTGACAGTGCAAGAGATACAGCTCAAGAGCATTGGAATAGAGAGTTTGAAGGATCTATATGGAGAGGATGAAGACTTTTCAGAGGCCTATAAGGTATGTTCTAACTTTGAGAACCATTTCCATAGCCAATATTCAGAGTATACTTTGCAAAGTGGGTTGTTGTTTAAGGGAAATCAGTTATGTGTTCCAAGAGGATCAATGAGGGAAAATCTGATTCAAGAAAAGCATAATGGCAGTCTTAGTGGGCATTTTGGCATCAATAAGACCTTAGAGCTAGTACAAAGATTCTATTATTGGCCTAAGTTGGCAAGAGATGTTAGAAGGTATGTGGAACAGTGTGTTGTGTGCATGAAAGCTAAGGGAGGAGCTAGCAATGCTGGTTTATATCAACCCCTGCCCATTCCTAACAGACCATGGGAGTGTGTGAGCATGGATTTTGTGGTAGGCCTTCCTAAGACCAAGACTGGTTTTGACAGTGTTTATGTAGTGGTAGACAAATTTAGCAAGATGAGTCATTTTATTCCCTGCAAAACTACTCATGATGCCAACTACATAGCTCATCTTTTCTTCAAGGAGGTTGTAAGGATCCATGGGCTACCTTTGAGCATTGTTTCTGACAGAGATGTGAAATTTATGAGTCATTTTTGGAAGACTCTATGGAGCAGATTGGGTACCAACCTATCTTTTGGATCAGCTTACCATCCTCAGACCGATGGTCAAACAGAGGTGGTTAACAGAGTGTTAGGTAATCTTTTAAGGTGTCTAACCAAGGAGTATGGACAGACATGGGATATGGTTATCTCTCAAGCTGAGTATGCTTACAATGATAGTGTGAATAGAACTACATGGAAGAGTCCTTTTGAAGTTGTGTATGGAATGCACCCAAGAGGCATTTGTGAGCTCAGAGACCTTGGATCTAAGGAGAATAGGAGTGGACATGCAGAAGATTTCAGTTAGACCATGAAGGAGATTCAGGAGCAGGTCAAGAAGACAATTACTGAGGCTACACAAAAAGTGAAGGAGAAGGCAAATATGTCAAGGAAAGATGTGCAATTTCAAGTAGGGGACTATGTTATGGTCCACCTTAACAAATCTAGATTGCAGAAGGGAATATCAACCAAAATCCAGATGAAAAGAGTGGGACCATGCAAGGTGTTAGCCAAGTATGGAAAGAATGCTTACAAGGTGGAATTACCAGCAGACCTAGGCATATCTCCAGTGTTTAATGTGGCTGATCTGATCAAGTATAAGGGGACAGTCACTGATATGGATCATAATAGCAGGGAGATATTCAAGGATGTCAGCAACATGACACTACCAACTCCAGACAAGCTACAAGCAGAGAAGATCTTGGAGTCAAGAGTGAAGAAGGCTAAAAGGCACAAGGTGTACATGGAGCATCTTTTCAAATGGAAGAACAAGCATGAATATGAAGCTACCTAGGTAGAAGAAGCAGACTTTAAGAAGCAAGGCATTGATATGTCTCTGATCTCTCCTAAAATTCCTTAGTCGTTTGTGCTGAGAGGGGGAGAATGGTGCAGGAGCACCTAGGCAACACCAGGAGCTCAAGAGTGAATTGATGGTTTAGATGTTTGCCTTCATGGAATTTTACATGTTTTCTATGTTTTCAAATAAAGTTCATGTTGACCATAGGTGAGGAATAGTAAGTTTTAGTCTAATGTTGAAATTTGGCAATTTTTGCAATTGTTGACAATTTTTGCAAAATAAGGCTCTTTTTGAGTTTTAGCGGCAAAAAGGTACCCATTTGAAGAATAAATATTTGAGAAGCATATTTAAAGGTTTCCTCGACCTTTGTGTAAGGTTGGAAGTTCATTTGTACGAACTGTTTTGTTGGAAGTTGAAGAAAAATAGTGTTTTTGTCATTTTTTCTAGTTTTTGCTCAAGAACAGTGCTAAAATGGATTGAATCTGCTACTGTTAGAGTTGTAGGATATAGTATAGGTTGTTTACAAGCTTTGTGAGTCATTTTTTAGTTTTGTAAATTATTTTTTCATCGTTGTTTGTAATTAATTTGAAATCAACCTGTTGCTGGCCTGAAACAGGCAGTTTTGTGAAAATGGAGGTTTAGAGCACCTTCCCACCGTACAAATTGTATGACCTTTTGGGAAATGTGCGTAGACTCCATGCCTATACATATGGTAGAAATTAGGAGTTTCTAGCAAAATGATGCCCTAGGCGAGCCAGTGTAGGTCCGGCTAGGAAAAATTTGTTGTGCAGGTCACAAATCTTGCAGGGGTGCTAAGACATTGAGGATTTCCTTCTTAGAGGACTTAGGGTGGTATGTTACCTTGTTGCTACATGAAGGAAAAGGATCCATCTATCCATTTGATGTACGAACAAGTTGGAAGTTTGCAAACTGTCAAGGAAAGGCTTAAAACCCTAGTTTTTGCTCCATTTCATGTTTAAGCTTTGTACGAATAGTGGAAGGCTGAGACCTCAAAAATCTTTGAGTGTTGTCCATATGAATCAAGAACCTTGGAAAAAGAGTGGGAAGTTCTTTTGGAGATTATGAGTTATAGCCAGTTTTCTAGGCGAGGGAGACCTAATTGGGGCTCAAGGGCTACTAGCCTTTCAAACCCTAGGTGTAAGTTTGATGAGAGCGATGGAAAGATGAAGCCTTGGGTGAACTCTCAAACCCCTAGGAGGACAGTTTGAAGCCTTTTAGGACACTTCTCCACCCCTGCAAGAACAAGTGGAGTGTTGTGGAAAGATTAGTCTTTAGTATGGTGTAAAGGCTAAGGAAGAGTTGTGGCAATGAACCAAGGTGGACTTTGTGGTTGGAGTTTGTGATAGAAGAGGGGTTGGTCAGACAAACCAGGGGTACCTAGTCATGAGTAGGGACCTATAGGTTAGATTGGTGAAGAAAAACACCAAGGAGGTCTTACAAGGAAAGGCCTATAGTAGGAATTAGTGATTGATTCCTCCAACCCCACTTTCCTATCATTCACCCACTCTTGGATTCCCTAAATTTTCTCATTTTCATAGGTTTGATCACTTTGTGGAATCCATAGCCTTCATAATTTCCCGAACATCTATTTACAACAACTCATAAAATATTCATACTTTCGTGTCTTGCTTTGGACTTGTTGAGGATATGAAAATAGGCACAGCGGCACACAAATCCTTTTGATGTTAGCCATCCTTTATTCACAAGTCTTTTCTTTTGAAAATGTTGATGCCTTCCTCCTACGTTGTGAGATTGACGCCTTCATGGATTTTTTCTTTCTACCTGTACAATATTCAACCTTATTCATATTTTAGAGTCTTATCATTACATAGAAGAAATTCATGTCCATGTTACCATTTCACTGATGATTAATCTTTGGGTACATTGCTAGGGATTTTCCATCTTAGATGTCCCCGATTTCTTCAATTTTCCAGTATATTAACACTCATGACATTACTTCGATTCCTAAGCACTGCCACTTTATTGTGGTGTCTTTCATAATTCTCTACCTGCTTAACTAATTCAAAAGCTCTATTAATTCAGAGAACCTGTGCATTTAAGGATCTCGTGAATTCTTTGTATTCCCACACACCCTAAATTTTTTCCTTATCATGGCCAAGGAATACTTGGGCCTTCCACAATGAACATTGATCTCTCTCTCACAATCTACATAAGACACCCCATAGATTCATACTATCATTAAATATCAATCATTTTCAATCGACTCACCCCTATATTTTTCATCGTTCCAACTTATGCATAAGAAATTTTCTGTGCAACCCTTCCATTGTGGATTCCAAATACCTCAGGAACCTTCGAATTACCTTTCATAGTGAATTCCATACACATTTGGATTTCTTGAAGTAACACTTCAGGGATTCCACACTACTAAGGAATTCATGAAACCATCTTTGATGCTTGTAACTTTGCCAATGGTGAGTAGATTCATGGTGAAGCACAATTGAATTGAATTCAAGGATCATTCAACTCCTTTCAAACACTGGTAGCTAATCATGAATACTGGTTCAAATTATCTTACAATCCACTCTTGATTTGTGTTTCAATGTTGCATGACCGATCACCTGTTATCTCTTCTTTTTCAATGGCAACTCCATAGTCTAAAGGTCGCAAATATTTCCTAAATAATGGATACATGTATCATAAATAATAAATCACTGGATGTCATTACTATAGAATACTGACACAACAAAAGCTTACTTATTTTATGAAAATGATAACCCTTAAAAAAAAAGACTTTCACCGCCGTGTAGATGTGCAATTAATCCAGCTATGCCAAGATTCAAAGAGTAGTGATATGTGCAAACCCAATATATAACATGATGCAGGGAATTAAATGTCAATAATCAATAAACCACTACCCTTATGTTAATTATCAATCATGCAACATGATTTAGGATTTTGCACCAATGCATTGGAAGACTCAATTTTAAAATTAGAACTAGGCTTAATTTTCCCAAGGAGAGCAAATTGGAAACCATCAAATGCAAAATACAGAGAAGAAAAGACAAAAGGGGGGGTCCTTTCCTTCCATGGGGCATGTGTGTGGAAAATGATCAACAAATGGTGACTCTACTAGGGAAATGCTCCCAAGCATTTCAATGACAAACAAGTATCATGAACTCATAATCTCTAGTTTTGGTCTCCATACTAGGCCAAGAAAATTAGAACATATGATCAAAGAAACAAAACCACTAGCAAACTCAACCTTCCATATGCTGAAAATCCAAGTATGTGTACGTGTGTTAATTTCCCTTCTTAAGTCATCACAAAAACCTATGTTCTATCAAGTTAAGGTACATGAATGATTCTAACTCCAAAAGAATCTGAGACATTGCCTCATTGTCAATCAAACATCTATAGCCTTGACGAGGTTGTCACTATGATTCTCTCAAACATAGCTCTACTACCAGCTAGGCGTCCATAGTCTCGATAGATTTATTCAAATCCTCTTGAAGATTTGAAATTCTTTTGATTTTTTTTTTTTTTGATTTCTCTTTTTAACTCGTAAGCAGTGAAGCTTGCATTCAGGGTTGAGAATCACATTGCACTAAAGTAGAAATCTAAGATTTTTCACTTAACGCGTCTTCATAGAGGAACCTGCAACAACCCTAGGATTTTTGATATGTGGTAAATATAAGAAAAATACTTCAAAATAAAATCAGACCAATGACTTATCCTCTTTAAATCAAGCATCCAAACCGCTTGACACTAATAAGAGGCTTTCACCAACCATTCCTGAAACATGATTAAAGTTTCTCAAAGAAATACTCAAAACAATCCCAAATGAGTAAATTATTGTTGTGCATGCAAACATTCCCAACAAAAACAAAGGACCACAAATTGGAGAAGCAAAGCAAAAACCAAACCTAAATTAACCAAAGCAAAAAGAAAATCAAAAGAAAACTAATCTAAAGCATACCTAGACCTAAAGTAAAGCAAAAAGAAAAACAAAACAAGAAAAAAAACCCAAAACCTAATTACTTACAAGAAATCTAAATGAACAATTTTCAAATAATAAGAAAAGACACCCGACCTCACAAGGTTTCCGAAAATATGCAGCAACAACAAGGCATACGCCATGGTTTTGAACTTGGAAAACTTATTCTTATATGCAGAAAAATGCATTCTTGTAGGATTACTCTGATATTCAATTGAAAAACTAGGTAAGATCAACAATTGAGGTAACTCATCAAGACCATGGTTAATCCATCTACAAATTTTTCTTCCTAAGCATCCGTAATCAAATTGATAAACTTCAAAAATTTTAGTAAGGGAAGAAACAACCTGTTTTGTTGCTTGTTTAGATGGAATGCCAAGTTTATCGCCCACTAACATGTCTTGCAATGAACCAATATATATGTCATAAAGAGGTCTCAATTGATGATACAACAATCTCCTCATGCTTGAAATATGCAAAACAAAACTAGAGTCATCAATAAGCAATTCATGGTGAAATTCAGATTGAACATGTTCAGAATTAACATTATGGAACTTTTCACCTATTTGTATGTTGTCATCAGGTATGAACAATGCAACCGTTGAAATATCTTCATGAGGGATAAGTGATGAGGTTGTAGGAGCACCCACATGTGTAGCAACTTGTTCATATGAATGTTCATCAAAATCCACCACAAGTTGATCTTCAAGCATATTTTCACTTGCAACTGTGTGATCATGTCCATCAATTACAAATGTGGCATCACCATTCTTATCATCATCTGAAACTTTTTGCACATTAGTATGAACAACATCAGCTACATTATTATCAATACATGACACCTATTAGTTTTTAATTCTCAATTCATTAGCATAAAAAGGAAAAATAGAATTTGGTAAATGAGAAAAATCCCCTAATTCATCTTCTATTAGCCTTGCTTTAGGCTCTCGATCATGGCTATCATGGATGTTAACTCCTTCATTCAGTCCTCCTTTCTATTCTTTGAAACATTTCTGCACAATGTGTTGAGGTTTCTTCATTGAAAACTCACCCAATGTAGTTTTATGTGCATTCTTTGTATTTTTTGACCATTCCACCTGTTCTTCAACTTTACTAATTTCTATCTGACATTGAGAACATGTGAATTCTGAGTGTGCCTCTTCATGTATCCTGCACCATCCTGATAGCAATAACTCTTGTAAGATGGGGTAAAGAGTCCCAACCTAGATAAAGTGACAACCAACACCTCTAAGCCATAAACCACATCTAAACAAGAGAAAATAATGAAAGCATAAGGAAAATAAAACATCAAATAAAAAAACTCCCCATGCTTGAATATTGAATCATTTCTCTTACTCTCCTATTTCTCCTTTTGCAATCTTTTCCCTCAAACTTTGAAGTATACTTGTACAAATACCTGCAAATAGTGAGTAGAAGGTTGGAGACAAAATGGCTATTTAGTTGAAAATGGGAGAGGAAGGTTGCTTTTATAGACAATCATTCAAATGGACGGTCTAGATTAGTCTTCTAGAAAGATTCCAAGATCAATGGTTGAGAATGCATGAGAGGGAGGTTACAAAATGGATGGTCAAGATCGAACCTCTAGAAAGATTCCAAAATCTACAGTCGAGAATTGATGCACCAAGAATATGCCATTCATGGAAGGAGCCATGATAGTTATGATGCTGACGGCTATGATGCCCAACGACTATGACAAAAATGAAGGCTATGACAAAAATGAATGACAGGGCATCTTTGAACAAAAGGGAGACATAAATGATTTATTTGAAAATGGAGGAAATGGACAAGTGAAAAATAAATAATTTATTCAAATTATTTATTTGAGGAAAAAAAGAAAAATGACATTTAATTAAAATGATTATTCAACCATTTTAATTAAATGAGAGGAAAATGGAAGAAGGGACATTAAATAATTAACTTAGATTAATTATTTAATGGGGAGAAGATGACAAGGGATAGTTAAATAATTTTGATAATTATTTGACTATAGAAGAATTAAATAATTATTTAACTATAGACGAAAGGTGATAAAGAAATAATTAAATAATAATTATTTAATAATTGAAGAAGGGGAATTAGTGACACAATCAATTTTATTTAATTGATCCGGGAAGAATAAATATTAGAAAGTGAATTAATTAAATAATTAAAAATTATTTAATTAATAGAGGAATATGATCAAGCATAATTGAATAATTAAAAATTATTCAGTTATCGGAGGACAACGACCAAGAAAAATGATGCTCATAGAATTATGACATTTTTAAGTGTCTACATTTTCCCCTCTTTGAAATAATGCAGTTCATCATGTTGTGTCAAAGAAGTTCAATCAAAAGGTGCCCTAGGATGCCCCAGTGAAATTAGGGTACATGTATGCCCCCTCGAGAGGATAGGCAGGTTCAAAGAATGTGAATTTGATCTCGAAGTGGATGATAAGACTAGAGGATGAAGGATAGAAGAAATGTTATCATGGAGAAGATGGATGTTAGCATGAAAAAGGAAAGGAAGATGGAGATGAAAAGCTAGATGGGAAATGACAAGGGACCAACCTTCATACTTCCATTTTTATATTTATCATCATTGGGAAAAAAAAGTGTCACAAATGGAACACAAACACCATGGTATGATATAGACCAAGGTGTGCAAGGTGGCCATTTGTGAGAGATAAGCAGTCAAAAGACAAGGAATTCCCTAGCTCATACTAAGGACCCAATTATCCTAGTATTTTTTCCAAGACAAACAATAGACATCAAGCAAACAAAAGAGTCCATGATCCATCATCATCCCTCTAAATCCCTTAATAGGACATCCTTAAGGTAACTAGTAACATGACCGAAGACCAACCAAAAAGATAAGACAAATCCAGACCAACAAAGTGTTTTCCAATAGAGATATAGTGTTTGTCGATAATATTGCTAAGATTGTTTGATGCGATTGTTTAAGTTGACCAAGATGATTAAATTGATTGATAGGTTGACAAGGATTGATTGATAATTGAAAAAAGTTGACAAATTGATTTGATCGATTGGTTGACAAAGATTGATTGATAAGTTGACAAATTAATTTGATTGATTGTACCTAGTTTCAGGAAGGACACATCCTGAGTAAGGTAGAATTGATTGAAAAGATTGACAAGATTGATTGATTTGATAAAGTTTGATTGATAGGGTTGACAAGGTTTGATTGATAATGATTGCGCCTGATCTCAGGAAGGACACATCCTGATTAAGGCAAGATTGATTGACAAGGTTGACAAGATCAATTGATTGTTTGACAATGATTGATTGATATGACCAAGGGATGTGACAATACTTAATTTTTGGAAAGACATATCCTGTTTAAGGAAAGGAGAACATTTGATAAAGTTAACCAAAGGAAAATTGTTGACAAGACACCTAACTACAAGGACACATCCCGCTTAAGATGAATGATCAAATTGATAAAGTCAAATCTCAGGAAGGACACATCCTGATAAAAGACAAGAGATAAGACCAAATGAGACAAATGACATAATGCCCCATTCTAATAAGATTGATGACCCAATAGATTGATTGATGATAAGATGGTTGACTGATTGAAGTATTTTGTTGGTTATGTTTGTTTGTTGATTCATGATTTGGTTTGAATGATAATCGCTCGTGGACCAAGAACATGACCAGACTTGGAAAACCCTAAAGGACTGACCTAGGTGGCCTCGGGGGCTCATTGATTGATGGCCTTGCCTACGTTATACACACAGAGACCTCATAGTTCGACACAACTTGACTTTGCCTTATTCGACAAAAGACTAAGTCATGATTTTATTTGGACAACCTAAAAGGACTGACCTAATGTCTCGAGGGCTCACTTAAGATGAGCCTTTCCTATGTAGCAAATGTGCAGAGACAACGTAGTTCGACCACTCTAACACAAACTGACTCAGATGTGGACTTAGACTCTAATTTTGAAAGTTTTGAAGTTTTCTAATGTTTTTAGATTTTTGAAGGTTTTTCTGATTTTTTTGGATTTTGATGTTTTATGATTTTTTTTGGATTTTGATGTTTTATAATTTTTTTTGGTTTTTGATGATTTTTGAGGTTGATACCATGTGTTATTTTTCCCATGAAGCCATAGGTTAAGGAATTTCCCCCAATTAGGCATAGGACCAACTTATTATGCATGAGGGGATTGATGGATGGATGTAAAGGATGGTCATGAAAATGAAGGATACCAAATGTTGGTGGTTCTTAGGCCATATAAGGATAGTGAATTTTATTATGAACAAGTGACATGTGCAAATGGATAAGTGGAAGGGACGAAGGATCAGATAGAGTGATACTAGATGAAGGAGCATTGACTAACTACATATGGCGCTTGTTTTCCAGGTTTTCACCATGGTACTTATCCAAAGTGCCACCGAAGTGATTTTCACTTTTGGATAAATTATTTCGATTTACTATTTTATTTTGATTTTGATTTTTAAGGGGATACTCTAAGAATCAAGTGTAGTTCTTATGAAGGTGCATGCTATTGATAGGTTCGAACAATGGCTCTCCTTCAAGAGTAGAAAGCTAATAAGCACTTGATCCATATGATGTCGTAATGACATAAGGGCCCAACCAATTAGGTTCAACGTTTCTAGGCTTTTCTCATTTTGCTTGATTCTTTGGATTTTCTTTCAGGACTAAGTCACCAATATCAAAGTTTCTAAGTCATAATTTCTTGTTATAGCTGCATTGAAGGCGATTCTAATAGGCTTGCAAATGTGTCATAGCATTTTGTCTCTTTTCATCCAATAACTCTAGCTCATGTAGACATGATACATGATACTCTTCTTGATCAATCAAGCCTTGCATAGAGATTCACAAAGAGGGTAACTTGACCTCTATAGGAAGTATTGCTTTAGAACCATAGACAAGGGAATATGGGGTGGCTCTAGTGGGAGTACGAAAGCTAGTACGGTAAGCCCATAAAGCAGGATTAAGTTGTAGGTGCCAGTCACGGCCAACGTCATTGACAGTCTTCTTTAAGATTTTTAGAATGGTCTTATTAGATGCCTCAGCTTGGCCATTACCTTGGGGGTAATATGGAGTAGAAAAGTCCTGTTGGATATGAAATTTTTCAAAAAGCTCACAGACATCCTGGTTTTTGAAAGGGAGACCATTATCAGTAACGATGGACTGTGGGATTCCGTAGTGACAAATGATGTAATTCAAGATGAACTTGGCTATTTGCTTTCTAGTAATGTAAGTTAGTGGGATGGATTCGATCCATTGTGTGAATTACTCAGTGGAGACAAGGATAAACTTATTTCCATTAGCAGAGGTGGAATGGATCTTTCCTATGAGGTTGAGTGCCTATTGAGAAAATTTCCAAGGTGAAGTAAGCAATTGTAGCTCCTGAGCTGGTGCATGTATATGATCTCCATGAATATGACATTGGTGACATTTCTTGACAAAGTGATAAGAATCACATTCCATTATAGGCCAATAATATCATGTTCTCATGAGCTTTTTGGCTAAGGTTGGACCAACAGAGTGAGCTCCACATATATCGTGATGTAGCTCTTGTAAAATTTTTTCACTTCATTTGAGTCGAGACATCGGTGGAGGGTACTATCTAAAATACAGCAGTAAAGGGTGTAATTGATGATGGAATATTTAGATGCTTGTCGGATAAAGGTTTTGCGTTGGTTAGGGGACAAGTTTGGAGGGATAATTTGGTCATGAAAATAGGCATAAATGTATATATACCAAGGGGATTCAAGACCAACAAGTTCACACACAAGTTCAGTTTTGGGGACATCGAATGCGGGGATCAAGAGTTATTCCACCAAGAACTCATATTGCGAGGAATTGTTGGGAATATCCAAGAGAGATCCAATTGTAGCCATTGCATCAGCTGTTTTGTTCTGAATTCTCGGTATCTGTTCAAAGGAAATATTATCAAAGTATAGTCTAAAGCTATCTACCATGCGCTTGTAAGGCATCAATTTCTCATCTTTGGTGTCATAGTCATCATTAAATTGTTTAATCACTAATTAGGAATCACCATAAACCTGAAGATCCTTTATTTTCCATTTTATTGCCATTTGGAGTCCTATCAATAATGCTTCATATTCAACCATGTTGTTTGTACACGGGAATGCTATTCAGAATGACTTAGGAATGGCATCTCCTTGAGGTGCGATGAAAAAAATACTCGCTCCTGATCCATGACTTGTATAAGATCCATCAAAGTATAGCTTCCATGTTGTTGGTGTGTCTATGACAAAGATTGATTCATCTAGGAAATCAAATATCAATGGATGGTCTGCTTTCAGTGGTGTATCTGCAAGTTGGTCAGCTATTACTTGTCCCTTTATTACTTTCTGGTCAATGTATTCTATGTCATATTCACTCAGAATCATAACCCACTTAGCTAGTCTTCTTGTCAATGCTGCTTTGCTAAGAAGATATTTCAAAGGATCAATTTTGGAAATCAATTTTGTCTTGTGATTCAACGTGTAGTGTCTTAGTTTTTGTGCTGTGAATACCACTACTAAACATGCTCTCTCAATAGGAGTATAGTTTAGCTCATACCTGACCAAAGTGTGACTGATATAATATATTTCTATTTCCTTGCCATCATTGTCATTTTGTGCTAAGAGTGCCCCCAATGCTGTTGTAGTAGCTGTCACATATAGTATTAGATGTCTTCTATCAATTGGAGGCATGAGAATAGGTGGAGTCAATAGATAGTTCTGAATCTGATCAAATGCCTCTTGACACTTTTATGTCTAGTTGAAGGGAATGCCTTTCCTTAACAGATGTTGGAATTGGTAGATCTTGTCTGCTAGTTGAGCAATGAACCTACGAATGGATTTTAGTTGTCCTTGTAATTTTCTTAACTGATTGATGTTGGTTGGTGGTGGAATTTCTAAGATGGCTTTAACTTTGGTGGGATCAACCTCTATTCCTCTATGTGAGACAATATATCCAAGAAGCTTTCCTGATTAGACCCCAAAGACACATTTCTTTGGATTCAGCCTGAGTTGATACTTTTCTAGTCATGTGAAAATATTGTTCAATATTGCTAAGTGTCCACTTTGTTTTAGAGATTTAGAGAGAAGGTCATCGACATAGTCTTCCATAAGGACGTGCATGTAGTCATGAAAAATTATAGTCATGGCTCTCTAATAGGTAGCTCCAACATTTTTCAATGCAAATGATATAACATTCCAACAAAAGGTTCCCCGGGCGCATGTGAAAGTTGTCTTTGGTTGATCTTCAATAGAAATTCTTATTTGATTGTAACTCGAGAATCCATCCATTAGTGATAACATCTCATACCCAGCTCTGAGCTCTACTATGATGTCAATGTTTGGTAAAGGAAAATCATCTTTTGGACAAGCTTTGTTGAGCTCTCTAAAATCCATGCAAATTCTGATTTGACCATTTGGCTTAGTGATAGAAACAAGATTTGATATCCACTCTGTGTAATCAACAGAGTGAATGAATCCAACATTCAGTAGTTTTTTCAATTCCACCTTGACAAGGAGTGCAATCTGGGGGTGCATTTTCCTTAACTTCTGTTTATATGGTTTTGCATTAGGTAGCAGTGGCAAGTGATGCATAACAAGTTCAGGATCCAATCCAAGCATATCAGCATATGACCATGCGAAATTGAATTGTCTTTTTGAAAAGAATGTTATAAACTCAGGATTTTCATCAGTGGTCAAAGATGCTGCTAACTATATCATTTTGGAGTTATTTGATGTCCCAATGTTGACTTCCTCTATTTATTCTATAAGCAATGGTGATCTCTCTTGGTCTTTTGGGAGGTATTCCAGTTCTCCATCCTCAGGAACCTCTGAGAGGTTTTCACCTTCGGATACATCCTTTATTTTTACTATTTTGTGGTCAACATATGCCTTTTGGTTGTCACTTGAAGACCTATTATTTTTATTTTTACTTTTTCCATTTTCACTTTTGCGACTAGAGGATAGGATGACCTCACCAAAGTATGTTAAATAGTTGAGTTCTATGGAAAATCCAACCTTGTGATCCCCACTTGGTATTCCTTCACGAAGTCCCATAAATTCAACAATTGCTTCATAATTTTCAAAAGTGTCCAAACTTGGTGGTTCTTGTTGATCCCAATCTATAAGGTGAGGGTAGACAAGGGGCAAGCCATCATCGGTATCGTCAAGGGTCATGGTGGAGGAAAATAGGGTAAAGACAAAAGTAGAGTCATCAGGTTCCCAAGAGGTAGGATCAATGGATTGCCAAAAATAGTGTTTGATCCACTCTTCTTTTGTCAAAGATAATTTTGAACGGGTACTAGGTGGGTTTCACGAGGAATCAATGGTAAGAATTTGATCAAATTTCTCAATAGTTTATCAAGGTCCATGAAAGTGGTGGAGGATAGGGAATCCCATTCATATTCAATGGAGTCAACATCATAATCCCAAGAGTCATCGTATGTATTGATCTCATTTGAATTGTCAACAAACTCACTCAAAGTTAACCTGATACCCTGGATGGTCACTTTTACTGGTACAAACCCTAACCCTTGATGACTTATTAGCTTAGGAGGTAGTAAAGGTTCCAACATTCCCTATTTATTTAGACCAAGGACACTATGTCCATCATATCCATGCCATTTAATTATTTGGAACCTCTTTGGATACTGTAAAATTGGTAATTTCTTAACTTCAATTTCCTCCTCTTCTTTGTACAACCATGTGAGAATGTGGTCATCTAGAGATTATTTAGCAAGCTCCCCCATCTAGTGAAGGTGGTAGAAGGATTGTGGATGACAACTTTGGGTTGCATGGGATGTGGTTTTCCATAAGACTTTGGTGACTTTGGTAATTTTCCAATGAAAAAGAGACTCTTCATATTATATTCTCCACATCCTTTGTCTTGAATCTGGGTCTTAGGCATGGAAGGTGTGATGAATGAAGTGGAAGATTTGATGAGTGTGGATGGATCAATGTAGTGAGATGGAGTGGTGGATGAAGTGGAAGATGAAGCCTCTCGATTGATGGACACTTGACGTTCAACAATTCCTTTTAGGTTTGAACAATATTGAAAAGGATCAGGGTCACCTGGAATAGTAATTTCAGTACCATTGTGTGGAAACTTGAGGCATTGATGGTAAGTGTAAGGGATATCCCTCATGGAATGGATCCATGGATGACCAAGGAGGAGATTGTAATGTAAATACAGATCCAAGACATGAAATACTATGTCCTATATTTTTGGGCCAACTCTCATAGGAAGTGAAATTACGCCTTCAGAAGAACGTTCAACATCATCATAAGCTTTAATCACGATTTTCTTGCTTTGTTCAATACAATTCTCAGAGTATCCCAATGCCTTCACTAATTTTAGTGAACAAATGTTTAGACCTGCTCCACCGTCTACTAGGACTCGTTTGATCTTGTGTTTATTAACAAATACTTCAAGGTGTAGAGGGTCATTATGATCATATTTTGGCATGAAGTCTTGTTCAGAGAAAGTGACATGGTATGGCATAGCTAAGTATCCAACCATGGCCTAAAATTCATTGACATCTAGGTTGGAAAGGATGAAAGCTTCTTGTAAGGCTTTGTCAAGGATGGATTTGTGCTGTGGTGAGATATGAAGGAGCTCCAAGATAGAAATTTGTGCAGGAGTTTTCCCTAGCTACTCTAGGAGGTTATATTGACCCTTTGGTTGAGGATTTGTGGAAGGACCTAGAATAGTTATCTTGGTTTTGCGGGTGGCAATAACACAATCTAATTTTGGATTGTTTATAGTGATACTGGCAATGTGATCATCAAAGGGTCTCACATTGAGGATTATAGTGTTGTAATCATGTTTGAAAGAAACATAATTGGCATTATTGTTGTCTCCTAAACTGGAGGCTTTTATTTGATCATGGTCTTGTAGGGGTTTTTTGAATATGGTGTGATCAATATTTTTCTTGGTTTAAGAATTATCAACTAAAATGGTTTGATCTTCAATAAGGTCTTGAATGATATTCTTGAGTGTCCAACATCTAGTTGTTTTGTGTCCTTTCCCACAGTGGTATTCATAGTATTCATCTTCTTTCCACCACTCAGGTTTGATCAATGAAGGTTCATAGTTTCTGGTGTCTGGTAGTGTGATGAATTTTTTTTGCAAGAGCCGTTTAAGAATTGATTCAATGGGTTCACCCAAAGGGGTGTATGTTCTCTTGGCACGGGGAGAACCTCTACATTGTTGATTGTTTTGGACCGCTTTAGTGTTTGGTTTTGACCTTATGTCTGTGTGTTTGGTGTATTGGATGCATTTGATGAAGAAGAACCTTTAATCTAAATGATTGGACCTTTGGTTATTAGTTTGGCATCAACAACTCCATCATTTGTGACATTTTTGTTTCAGGACTAGTATTTTCTTTTGTCATTGTTAGGTTTGCAATTTTCTTTGTTGAATTTGACTAGCCCTTTTGCAATAAGGCCCTTTTCAATAATGACACATTTCTCAAGAATTTCCTCAAAATTTGTGCAACATTGGATTTGAATTCAGCTCATCAATTCTCCATTAAGGTTTTCTACAAACATGGTGACAAGTTGTCTTTCTAAGAATGTGACAAGGGAAATTGCTAACCAAACCCTGCTATCTCTGGTAGAATGAAGTAAGCAATCCCCCATCTTCTTGTTTGGTTGTTCTCAATGTTGCAAGGGTGACATTAGTTTTAATGTTGAAGGAAAAGTGGTTGATGAATTTGTCAGCTAGTTCACCCCATGTTCTGATCCCTGGTGGAAGGTGTGCAAACCAATCTAAAGCTGGTCCCATTATACTTCGTGGGAATAGTCTCATTAAATAGGTAGGATCATATGAAACTTCCATACATGATGTGTTAAATTCTTGAATGTGTTCAATTGGATCCCCTGTCCCCTTATGCTTAGGCAAAGGTGGTGTTGTTAAATGCGGGGGAAAGGGAGGCATGTATATATTTTGATCAAATGGAAAGGGGCACATTTCCTCCATAGAATAGGTCTTCTTGTTGGTTCCCAAAATTGAATGTTTGTCATTTGTTGTTCAAGGGACTTCATATGTTGTATCAAAAGGTCTGCAAGAGATGGTGTTGCATTGCTTTGGTTAGGTTCCATGATGTTGGTGTTAAGTTCATATGCTAGATTTGAATTGGGATTGATTCTTTGGGACATAGGACCTTGGTAGCCATATGGATGTAAGTTGCTTGGGTTTGGAATGAAATTGGCATTTAGGTTTGTGTCAAAGGTCATGTTGGAATTTGGTATGGTGTTTTGGAATTGAGGTATAGACCCTTGATTCATTTTTTTATTTTGAAAATTTAGTCCTTGATTTGCAAGTGAGGGTGCAGATCCTTGGTTAATGTTTTGACATGAAGGTGTAGGCCCTTGATTGATTTTTTGATGTGAAGGAATGTTTGCTTGGTTGATGTTTGAAGGCATAGGTCCTTGGTTGGTATTTTGAAATGAAGTAAAGGTTCCTTGATTGGCACTTGAAGGTGTTGGTCCTTGGTTGGCATTTGAAGGTGTAGGTCCTTGGTTGGTATTTTGAAATGAAGTAAAGGTTCCTTGATTGGAATTTGAAGGTTTATGTCCTTGGTTGGTATTTTGAAATGAAGTAAAGTTTCCTTGAGTTGAATTTTGGAATTATGGAAGAGCCCCTTGATTAGTGTTTTGGAGTAACGAGATTGATCCTTGATTTGTATTTTGATTTGGGGTTCTTCATGAGACAATGTGAACCCTTCTAGATTTAGTTGGTGGGTTTTGACTTGATGAAGGGGCACCTTGAAATTGGAATAAGGAACCTTGATTTGTGTTGTGAAGTGTAGATTTAGGACCTTGGTTTTTATTTTGGGTTAAAGGGGTAGGACCTTGTGATTTGGAACCTTGATTGGTATGTTGTGGTGTGGACTTAGGACCTTGGTTTGTATTTTGGATAAAAGGTGTGTGACCTTGTGATATGGAACCTTGATTGGTATGTTGGAAAAGGGGGTTTGTGAAGGTCTTTCCCATGGTATGGGCATAGGACCTTGGTTTCCATATGGATGTGTGTTTCTTGGGTTTGGAATGAAATTGATGTTTAGGTTTGTGTAAAGGTCATGTTGGCATTTGGTATGGTGTTTTGGAATTGAGGTATAGACCCTTGATTCATGTTTTGATTTTGAAAATTCAGTCCTTGATTTGCAAGTGAGGGTGTGGATCCTTGGTTAATGTTTTGACATGAAGGTGTAGGCCCTTGATTTATGTTTTGATGTGAAGGAATGCTCGCTTGGTTGATGTTTGAAGGTGTAGGTCCTTGGTTGGTATTGTGAAATGAAGTAAAGGTTCCTTGATTGGCATTTGAAGGTGTAGGTCCTTGGTTGGCATTTGAAGGTGTAGGTCCTTGGTTGGTATTTTGAAATGAAGTAAAGGTTCCTTGATTGGAATTTTAAGGTGTATGTCATTGGTTGGTATTTTTAAAAGAAGTAAAGGTTCCTTGAGTAGAATTTTGGAATGATGGAAGAGCCCCTTGATTAGTATTTTGGAGTAATGGGATTGATCCTTGATTTGTATTTTAATTTGGGGTTCTTCATGAGACAATGTGAACCCTTCTAGATTTAGTTGGTGGGTTTTAACTGGATGAAGGGGCACCTTGAAATTGGAATAAGGAGCCTTGATTTGTGTTGTAAGTGCAGATTTAGGACCTTGGTTTGCATTTTGGGTCAAAGGGGTAGGACCTTGTGATGTGGAACATTGATTGGTATTTTATGGTGTGAACTTAGGACCTTGGTTTGTATTTTGGATAAAAGGTGTGTGACCTTGTGATATGGAACCTTGATTGGTATGTTGGAAAAATGGGGTTTGTGAAGGTATTTACCATGGTATGGACATAGGACCTTGGCTACCATATGGATGTGTGTTGCTTGGGTTTGGAATGAAATTGGCATTTAGGTTTATGTCAAAGGCCATGTTGCACTACAACAAAATAGGCAAATAGTGCCTAAAATAGCGCCGGATTTCAGTTTATTTCATCCCATGAATTGAGCGAGCTGGTCGGCACCAAACTCGGCACAAACATGTATGGTCATCTTGGCACTGAATTTTACGCCGAAGGTGGTGCCGAATGTAATGCCGGAGTTTGCACCGTAATTAGCGTCGAAAAACACAGCGCCCCATTAGCTCCTAAAATAGCGTTGGAAAGTAGCACCAAAAATAACACTTATGTTAATGCCTAAAATAGTGCTGGGAAATAGCGTTAGAAATGGCAACTAAATTAGCGCCCAATTAGGCTTCTGATTTTGCTTCTAGTTTTGCTTCCAAGATTGCTTCTAGTTTGGCTTCCATTGTTGCTTCCTTTTTTGCTTCTAAAAATACTTCTTGTTTTGATTCCTTTTTTGCTTCTAAAAATGCTTCTTGTTTTGCTTCCTTTTTTGCTTCTAAAAATGCTTCTTGTTTTGCTTCCTTTTTTGCTTCTAAAAATGCTTTTTGTTTCGCTTCCTTTTGTGCTTCTTGTTTTTCTTCTAAAAATACTTCTTGTTTTGCTTCTAAAAATGCTTCTTGTTTTGCTTCTAAAAATGCTTCTTATTTTGCTTCCTTTTTTGCTTCTAAAAATGCTTCTTATTTTGCTTCCTTTTATTAATTTAATATATTTTATTTCAATTTAATTAGTTAAATATATCGTGCCTTTTAAATAACTCATATATGATTATAGACTAAGTAATTTAATTATTTAACTCATATGATTAAATAACAAGACAATTATTTTTTTTAGGTCAATAACACAAAAATTTTGTATTGCTTGTAAAGATAAAAAAGTACATCTATTGTTCTGTGTCATTACCCACCAAAATTCCACAGTAAACAACAAAAACTAGAGGCACCTTAACGTGCAGAGTAAAACATTACATAAACCTCATAAATAAAAAATAACCACCATTAACAGTGTTCAGAGTTACACGCTTTAATACAACAAAACCAGACACAGACAAACAAGACCAGTCTTAATGAACTCCACACAGACGCTTGGCTATCTCCTTCAGAGGCTTCTTCGACTTCCACCGCTTCCCTGACTTCTTCTGGCGCTTCCTTTTCACTTCCAATTCTTGTTCGATGAAGAGTTTGAGCGCTTTCCATCCCAAACGCGCTTCCTCATGACAACGAGCTTTGTATTTTCCCTTGGGACAATGAATAAAGGGTTTGAACCCCAGTCTCCCATAAAGCTCCTCAATTTCATCATCTACCTCTACCAGTCCTTCAAAATAATCTAAACCTACACCCGGAACTGCCCATTCGAGAATGGACTCCATGCCTACCAAAAAATCTTCATGCACAATTTTCTGCATCACCATCCTCACCATTTCCATTGGTTCAACTAAATCCAAGCCCCACACTGCAATTATGGAGTAAACGTCCCAAAATCCCTACCACAAATCATTTTTTCACACTGCACTAGCTGCTCGTCATCAACAAGGAAAAGGTCATCTAGTCATTTTCTGGATGCCTCTCCATAAAATGGGCCCAAAGATCTTCATGACCAGAAGGTGAAATTGGCTTCCATTTCTCCTGACAACTAGTGCCGCCACCACCAAATTTTTTTGCAGATTTTTTCTCGACCCTTTCCAAATGCAATTAACACATCTTAATCAAGGGCTTGCATTTAACACCATCTTGGATTTCCCACACTTTCTATTAATGAATTACTAATTCACCACCACCTGCCACCTTGCCTTCACTTGTCATGTCAAACCTACTTCATTCGCTTCACCACCTTGTTCATTTAAGGCATTGTATGCTAACTTAACACCTCTAAAATCAACCAACCTAAATTCCCCCGTTTCACAAAAGTTTAAAGCCCATTTAGATAAGACATCCACTTCCACATTACCACCTCTTTTAATGTGGCTTACTGCAAAACTTTCAATTATGTTCTAGAGGTGCCAAGCATTAATTTTACCTTTTATCACCACCTAAACTATTATTGTAACATGATCATCATCTATAATTAAAACAAGTGAGTCAAATATCTATAATTTAATTGAATTTGAAAAGTAAATTAAAATCATCATACATAATAAATATCCATCCAAAAATCATCGATTGCTTTTAATATATATAAATTGACAAGTCAATATTGATAAGATCATCATCATATATAACTAAAACAAGTGAAAGTCAAATATGCCAGTACATCAAAAGCATGTCAAAATGATACATGTCCAATAGTCGACATAAGTGAAAATGATACATGTACAAATGATATAAATAAAATTGATAAATTATGTAACTCAAACTGATACAAGTCAAGATGATACATGTCCAAATGATATAGTAAAAAATTGAAAATGATAAATGTCAATATGATACAACTCAATAATATAGTACTGTAGGCTGTGAAAATCATACATATGATAGTAACCATGAAAAGAGTCATCATAACGATATATCAGCAATGATCCATGATGCAGTCTATATGGTCATGAATGTCACTGGTTACTACCACCAATTGTCTCATCATCATCATCACCATCGTGATCATCATCATCATCATCATCATCATCATCATCACCATTGTGATCATCATCATCATCATCATCATCGTCGTCGTCGTTGTCGTCGTTGTCGTCGTCGTCATCGTCGTCATCATCATTGTCATTGGCCTCGGTATCTTCTGCATCATCCTCTACCATGTGATCTATACTAGCAGCTGAACCAATATTTTGTGGATCTATATCATGTTGAGGATCATCTTGATCTTCTGGAAGACCCATGTTCTACCAAAAAAAAACATTTAGAATGAAAAGTTATTATTTATTTCATGCAATAATTTATTTTTCTATTATATATCTAATATTACAACATATGAGACGAAACCATAGTCATATTACATCATATCAAAGTGCACATACCATAATAAAATTTCAAATTCCCTAGCTAATACTTGAGATTGAGATTGTTAACCTTGAGAGAGTATGACTTGGGAAAAAGGAATTTGATATGGCTATTATTTTCAAAGAATTCAAGCGAGATGTACTCCGCATTGATGCCATTCCTCAATCTTCACTTGATGGCATCAAGGAATGGCTGAACTCCATGGATATAAAGTATTATGAAAGCAGAATGAGCTTGAACTAGTGGAAAATTTTGAAGAGTATTACTGATGATCCAGATAAATTTTTTGAAGATGGTGGTTGGGAATTTTTGAATATGGAAGCTAGTGATTCTAATTCTGATAATTCAGAAGATTCAAATCAAGGATATGAACCCTCTGATGTAGAAGAGGAATCAGAATTAGATTTTATTTAGCCACCATCAAGAGTGTTACAAGCCAACAAGATGGAGGGAATTCTTATATAAGGATAATTTTCAATGTTGCAGGTACCGGCTTTAATGCCAACTACAATGGCAACATTGAAATTCCCTAGTAGTATTTATGTTAAGGAAATTTCCTTTAGATGCAAGGATTCAAAGCACAACAACCATGTGGTATAGATGATTAAATCCCAAAGATGATCTATAGCAATGAAAGAGTCTAAAAAGGCAAAGAGAGCTACATTGGTGACTCAGGAGAAACTTCAGCTTTCAAAAACAAATCCAATTGGGTTGGCAGACATGTGGATCAGGCCAACATTTGGTGGAAGAGGAAGGAAGATGATTGGAACTCTGGAGGCCCACCATATTGGATTTTAGTATTCAACCATGAGAGCAGAAGACAGAGCTGATATCATGTATCAAAACATTAAGCATGCATTCTTCCAGCCAGCGGAGAAGGAGATGATTACTTTGCTTCATCTTCATTTGCATAACCATATCAGGGAAAGGGAACCAAGAAGACCAAGGATGTCAAGTTTTATGTGGAGGTAATGGATGTGGTCCAAACTTTAGGAGGGGCAAGAAGGTCAATGTATGATCTTGATGAAATTGAGGAAAAACAGCGAGAGAGGGACATGAAAAATAAAATCAATACAGAGTTTCAACGTTTGTCAAGTGAGTAAGAGAGCTTATATGGGAGCAGCCTCATCTAAAATATTTTGAACTAGAGTTTGATATGCCATTTAGAGAGCTTGGTTTTCATGGAGTTCCTTTCAAAGCCTCTGCTTGTATTGTTCCTACGGTAAACTGTTTGGTAGAGTTGGTGGAATTACCTTTCTTAGTAATCGCTATTAGTGAGATTGAGATTGTTAACCTTGAGAGAGTATGACTTGGACAAAAGGAATTTGATATGGCTATTATTTTCAAAGAATTCAAGCGGGATGTACTCCGCATGTATGCCATTCCTCAATCTTCACTTGATGTCATCAAGGAATGGCTGAACTCCATGGATATAAAGTATTATGAAAGAAGAATGAACTTGAACTGGCGGCCAATTTTGAAGAGTATTACTGATGATCCAGATAAATATTTTGAAGATGGTGTTTGGGAATTTTTGAATATGGAAGCTAGTGATTCTGATTCTGATAATTCAGAAGAGTCAGATCAAGGATATGAACCCTTTAATGTAGAAGAGGAATCAAAATCAGATTTCATGTAGCCACCATCAAGAGTGTTACAAGCCAACAAGATGGAGGGAATTCTTATATAAGGAATTTTCATTAATGTTGTAGGTACCGAATTTAATGCCAACTACAATGGCAACATTGAAATTCCCTAGCAATATTTATGTTAAGGAAATTTCCTTTATATGCAAGGATTCAAAGCACATCAACCATGTGGTATAGATGATTAAATCTCAGAGACGATCTATAGCAATGAAAGAGTCCAAAAAGGCAGAGAGAGCTACATTAGTGACTCAGGAGAAACTTCAGATTTCAAAAACAAAGCCAATTAGGCTGGCAGACGTGTGGATCAGGCCAGCATTTGGTGGAAGAGAAAGAAAGATGACTGGAACTATGGAGGCCCACCATACTATATTTCGATATTCAACCATGAGAGAAGAAGAGAGAGCTGATATCATGTATCAAAACATTAAGCATGCATTCTTCCAACTAGCGGAGAAGGAGATGATTACTTTGCTTCATTTTCATTTGCATAACCATATCATGGCATGGGAACCAAGAAGACCAAGGATGTCAAGTTTTATATGGAGGTAATGGATGTGTTCCAAAATTTAGGAGGGGCAAGAAGGTCAATGTATGATCATGCTGAAATTGAGGAAGGATAGCAAGAGAGGGACAGGAAAAATAAAATCAATAGAGAGTTTCAAGGATTTGTCAAGCGAGTAAGAGAGCTTATATGGGAGCAACCTCATCTAAAATATTTTGAACTAGAGTTTGATATACCATTTAGAGAGCTTGGTTTTCATGGAGTTCCTTTCAAAGCCTTTGCATTTATTGTTCCTACAGTAAACTGTTTGGTAGAGTTGGTGGAATTACCTTTCTTAGTAATCACTATTAGTGAGATTGAGAATGTTAACCTTGAGAGAGTGGGAGTTGGGAAAAAGGCATTTGATATGGCTATTATTTTCAAAGACTTCAAGCGGGATGTACTCTGCATGTATGCCATTCCTCAATCTTTCCTTGATGGCATCAAGGAATGGCTAAACTCCATGGATAAAGTATTATGAAAGCAGAATGAACTTGAACTGGAGGAAAATTTTGAAGAGTATTACTGATGATCTAGATAAATTTATTGAAGATGTTGGTTGGGAATTTTTGAATATGGAAGTTAGTGATTCTGATTCTGATAATTCAGAAGATTCAGATCAAGGATATGAACCCTCTGATGTAGAAGAGGAACCAAAATCAGATGAGGAAGGTTCAGAAGATGAATCTCTTGTGGAGTCAGAGCAGGACGAAGAAGAAGAAGAAAATTCTGAAGAGGAGGAAGGTAAAACATGGGATGAATTAGAAGCTGAAGCCAAAAATGCATATAAGGAAAAAGGAGACGAGTCTCACAGCGAAGAGGAAAGGTGGCAACACAAGGTAAAAGCTACAGGGAATTCTCAGGCACTTGATATTGGAGATTCAAGAGGAATGCCTGCCAAGAGGCATAAAGTCAGATGATTGAGTTCATCTACATCCTTCTACTATTTATTCATGCACATAAACGGTCATCTTGTAATCATAAGATTTGAGCTCTATTTACTCATCCTATGCATCAATAAACAACTCAACACAAGAGATGTAAATTGAAATATTAACACAACAATATCCAACTAAGTTATTGAAACTCAACTATTGATACCTCATTCTCCATCCAGATTACAAAATCGTTCCACTTTTTTTTTTGTAATATATTCTTTTCAAATTGCTTTGGATGGTGGCCATATTTCTCCTCTTGTCAAAACATGGCACATGGACTAGTTAAACTAATTAATATGCAATCATTTACTTTTTCCAATGAAATAAAAAAAATATCATTTAACATATTAAATATACTTACAAATGTATAGATCAAGGCCTGTAAACCTTTCTAGCCACTGCATCAGACTTCTCATATGGTTTTAATAAATTTGATATAATCTTATGAGAAAATTCAAATACCTACGTACTCTCCTCACCGGACTTCCTCCGTGCATCAGACTTCTCATATGGTTTTACAAGCTCTCTCCATACTTTCACACTTACATCAATTGGCCTTTTTTTTCTGCCTTATCTCAGGAGGGATTCTTTTTAACTTCTTTTTTTGGTTGCACCAAAATCTCTTGCAGTTTTGAGACATTCGTAGCTTTATCTTCTTTACAGACCAACCTATGCCAAAATCAGTCTCCATGTCATGGATAACTGCTTTTTTCAAGTGCATGGGTATCTTTGAGAATGACAAATGTAGATGGTCTTTGAACCATTAAAGACATGATTCCTTCAACCTATTCACAAACGTTTTCCCAGCATCCGTCATTCAGAATTCCCTTGAAACCACCTCGTATTCTATCTTCATATTGTAGCTACCAATGCAAGATTGATAACATGACATGGTGGAACTCTGTGTCCCAGGATTGGAAGTCTCTGCTCCATGTTCTACATTCTTAGAGTTTACTGTCACTGATTTCCTCCTGGATTACTGCTTGATCCAGGATTCGTTGGGGAATCAATTGATTCCCTTTGATACAATTGATTTGTTTGCAATGTTTGAGAGGCGTTAATATATTATTTTTCTATGTATCTGGAAAGTGTTGTCCAGTCCACATTAACCAATTTGTTCACTGCCTCTACCCCCAATATGGAAGCCAATTCCTCTTTATATTTGTTAGTCTCATGTCCCTATATATATATTTAAATTATATTTCTTCTTTTAAATTTAGAAATAAAAAACTAAAAAGTAAAATTCAAAGAAACAATGGAAACATTTACAAATCTATAAATTGACAATGAATTACCTCATTGTGGCCAAAGTTTGTTGTCAGTGCTCGCTTCCCTCCATTGCTTGACATTTTGAGGCGACCTAGGGAAAATTATTTTTGTCCAGTCTATGGAGGCAAACAAAGTACACATTGTCAAGTATGAAAGTTTTCATCTAGTTTGTGGTATGAAAGTTTTGTTTTGTGGGAAAATATGTTCGCTAGGTTTGCTTAGTGTTGATAACCTAGGGAAAATATGTTCACTCGGTTTGCTTAGTGTTGATAACCTTATCATGAAAACTCTTTCATAATGCAATCTTGCATGAATTTTTCATGGCATTGATGACTATGGCACAGCTGGGCAAAACCAAGTTGTTTCTGCATTTATTTTCAGCAGTTGCTTAGTAGTGACTGACCCAATTCCCAGATTTTCCAAGCAGTTCACTATTTCCTTGATACCTAGGTTAGGGAAAGAATACAGAGGCATCCTCACTTCGTGCTATAATATTTTGAGCCAAATCTCAAATGGGTAGGGTAAATTTTTTTGTTGGTTTCTCAAAGGTTTTACAATTTATAATGATGGGACAATTTAGAGGTTGCTTGGACTAGTTAGGCCACGAACCAGTAAATAATCACGAATTCAAATGCAATACAAAGAGCAGTAAACAATCAAAAATTCAAGCAAGAAAAAAAAATTGTAACCTTACCTATGGTGTCGCAAACTAAATCGAATTTCTCATAAAAATTCAACTTAAAGGCTGACAATCTACATGAGTTATTTGAGGAGAAGATCAGCAAGACCACTAGTTTTTTGGTCAAAATTCATAAAAGAAGGTCCAACATGGAAAAGAATTTGGAGATTCCTTAGCTTTTTGGTTCTCGGTCCCTTAGGCCACTTGGTCTCGTGGACGTCATTAAAATATCTCATTCATTAATTCATTCATTCATCAGTTGCTGGTAGCACCCTGCTCTCTTCCTTTGTGTGGCGTTTTTACCTTTTTTGTCGTCTGATTTCTTCCCTCATGTGGGAAAGTTTTAAATTTTCAATTTTGATTCATTAGTTGCGCTTTAGTTGGTGTTAGTTAATGCCAACTTTAGTGCCGACGTTTGGCCGTTAATGTAATCTGTTTGGGACGTATAAGGCGGCGTCAAGTGCGCCTAATTTAGCGCCTATTATTGTTGTATAGTGACTATTTTCATTGTTTTGTATCACAAGACCCAGAGTGTTGGAAATAATTCCAACTCCTGCCTTGTTTTTGTGACCACCATTGTCTTGTGGCTCCTTCATCAACTCGATGCGGTATAGCAATTTTTACCACGGTCCTGCAAGGTGCTTCATCCTTCTCGGTGGTAGTATAGTGAAAGCTTATGTGGTGGAACATGAGTCTTCCTTCTATTCCTGGTGGTGTTGCGGTGACTCCCGCAGTCCCGCAAGTATTCTACCATTGGCGTGCGGTAACCACCGCTATCCCGCGGCTCCTTCATCAGCTCGGTGTGGTAGAGCGGTTTTTACCACGGTCTCGCAAGTTGCTTTTTCCTTCTCGTTGGTAGTGCGGTGAAAGCTTCTGTGGGGGAATTTTTATTCATAGAGGAGGCCATGGAAATAGATGAGACAAAAAAATCTGTAGATACACTAGAGGTAAGAAGAGAAAGCAACCTCAACCAAAGGAGGAAGGTGTTTATGACTTAACTTAAGAAAAAATGATCCGATGGCATTTTGTGATACGTCCATCTTTTTTCATAGTATTATTGAAATTTATAATGTATTATCCAATCTTGACATAAATTAATGCATGTTGTTGATAATTTTAGATGGAGATTAGAGCAAATGCAGAGCCTAAGCATTCAACTAGTAAAAGAACAAGATATGTATGTGGACGTGGACCTAAAACTATTAAATCACGTAGATGACAGTGGGTGGAAGAGGATATGGCAATGGATACTGTAGACACAACAAATGATTGCACTGAAGAAGAGGTAGGTCATGACTATAGTACATGGGATGAATACTTTGAGAAAATTGTTGTTTGTGGATGTTCTATATGTCATGGAAAGAAACAATTCAAACGAGTGATTGTACAAAGAAATTACATATATGACGAGCTTCCAGTCGGTAGTATGCCTCCTACAATCGATTCAAATCCAATAGGAATTATGGTGAGGAATTTTCCAATTTGATATAAATAACATGTATACTTCATTTAAACATTATTTTATATTATTTAAATAACTATTTTTTTCTTAATGAATACTTGCAGGATAAAGTTCTTGGTTTAAAGTTTCCTAGATCACCGAATTCCAGCCTAGAGGGAAATGATCATTTATCAGATGATACATCTAACAAAAATATGTGCCAATATACCAACTCAGAAGATGAGGAATTGACGAAAACAAGTAACAGAACAAGAACCAGTGTGAAGATGCATAATTTGCTTAAAGACAAGGGGAAGGTGGACTACATACCCTATGAGAATGAATGTGATGGGGATGATGACTTGCCCCTGAGTTTGATATCAATTTACAAAGAGACATTTGATCGTTGACTATATTGCGCCTAGTGATCAACAACACCTAGAGTGTATGAGGTGTTTCAATTTTGGGGATACAGCTACATGATATGACCCTCCAATATTTATGGAGCGAATCTAGGCCTCTTTATTGTCCAAAATGTACATGTGGGATCAAAACATAGAAACATTCAGAACAAACCACTAGGAGATTAATGCCATATTATGGTCCATTATATTACAGTGGTGAATGGAGAAGGCTAGCAGAATATAAGCCTAGCATGTCAGCATATGGTCTAAATTCGAATATGTATACACATCGTCTCCAATTAGAAAGTGGAAAAGAAATTAATAGAGTTCATGTTATGTATATAGATGGATGTGCATACACACAAAAATATTGCAGGATTTATAAATAGTAGTAAGGGAAGGGACCCTTATGTAAGACCAAATTGTCAATTTGTTGAGGTTATAAATGATAAAGATGGAGATATGGAAAGAGAGGTTGATAGATTGATAATGGTTGAGGCTATTATGGACCTTACCATTGGGGATGAGTTGTTGATTGATTACCCCTTCTTAAAACACACTCCTGCGCGAAAGAAGAGGGAAGAACAAGGTCTCCCTAAGGATGTTCTTAAGGGAAAAAAACCAAAGAATAATAAATGAGTGTGGACTGATGTTTTCTAAACTATGTTGTCAAAATTGTGTTTTATATCAATTATTGTATAAAAAAGGTAGTCTACGAACAAGATATGAAAAGTGTGGACAATGATGGTGTTGAAATTGAAAACCCTGATTCTGATGATATTACTGTTTTATGTCATTTGAGATAAATAGCACATACAATTTTATATACATAGAAAATGAAGATTTGAAACTAGTAAATTGAAAATGTAAACACTGTAAGATTTTTCCTTAAACAATAATTCACATACTCACTTACAAAAAAGGGTGAAGCATTTTTTATTCAAACTCTGTTTTATTTAATAGACATAACAGTAAAAGAATATTTACAAGTACAAGAATATATACACTGTTTCATAGAAAATAAGGAATGTTTTATAGAATATAAAAGTACAAGAATATATCATCATCATCATCATATCCTTAATTAATACCTATTGCAATATCCTTAAATTGTTCAATCTTTGGTATGAATTGTTGGCAGAAAAAATTAGGATTACTTGGATGCTTCTTCCATTCATTTTGTATCAACATATGTTCGTGAAGACATGAAAGTTAATAAAATATTAATGCACGTAACTCAAAATTATTTAAATAAGCAACTTTGTTAACTTTATTATTTTTAAATAGTTTCCATTTTTATGTTGAACATGTAACAAGGAAAAATAAGCTCAAATTTTGAAAAATTTTAGCAGCTCTACCAACATCCACAATAAATGCTTTACTGTATTAGCATATTCATTCACATAAACATAGTATTGAGGCTCAATAACTGATATTCATTCAAATATAAGAAGAAATAAGTATGACAAACATAAGAAAAATACATAATGATAACACAGTCATGGAGAATCTCTGATAATAAGATGTTCTCCATTATATTGCTTCAATTGATATATATTAATAACATAAGTCTTCAAAATGGAAATGATATATGATGATGATAATTTAAAACTAGGCCTTAGTTTCCTATTTATATAGGAAGCAACAAGCTACAAGCCTTTTACAAAAAGAAATGACCTTTCACAACTACTTCTCTTACTAACCACTATTTAATTAGCATAATTAAGGAAATAACAAGACTTAAGAAATTTTGACATATGGTTCCATTATTCAACGTAGAAAACCTGTGATCATTGATCTAGCAAAGTCTTCCTCTCCATGGTGAACGTCCAAATGCTCTTGCCTCAATGTCCTATTCTTCTGAAACCAAATACCTTTCCTCCCACTGATACACTGTAAAATCTGATGGCCACTTATATTCTTGGATCTTTTGCATGTTTGCAAGATGAGTTTTCCATCGACTATCTATTAATGCCTTTGTATCATTGACAAACTTTAGGTATCCCACATCAAGAACAATCAACCCATCCATGATCTAATTTAGCCTGGGAAGACTGGTATCATCATCCTCCTATATATGAGTTACACACTTATGAACAACCTAACTGAATTCTTTCTTCCACTTATCCAAGTCCTCCAACTGATCACCATCTCTCATGATTTCAGGTATATACCACTATTTGCAGGTATGGAATAAATCCATTTGTGTTACAATCTTTTTATAAAACCCTTGTACATACTGAAATTCATCAATAATCATCCTCATAGTTTGTCTAGTTGGCTTTAATGTTGTGGGTACATTAGGACTTCTTTCTAGAAATTTGCATAACTTAGCCAAAGTGTGGTGAATAGGCTGCCACCTTTTGAACAAAGGATCTAATACAAGCATATGTGTCTTTATTTGTTCCATTGCCCACTGAAGTGTTTTATAACTATCATGCACATTCTCCAGTTTATCCATAGCTGATTTTATCTTGTGCTCAAGAATCTTTTCCATAACTTCACAAATTCATCTTTTCACTTCATCTTGGGTTTGATTGTTGTCCTTCTTTACATCATACACTTCCTTCTCTGGAGTTTTTACCTGTTCTGAAAAAATCTTCTTCACAATATCCATTGGAGCAATAGGAGGCATGTATAACACCATATCCTTGCTTTGTGAGGGTCCTGCTCCTCTTAATTTCTCTTTCAATTTGACATTCTCCATGAATAGTTTAACTTCATCATTTAGGAGCCTTTGTTCCTTTTCGTACTCCTTCAATCTATCTTCTAATCCCTTAACAGTTGCTCGAGTGAACATGGTCGAATGCATGGTCATTGTGGTTGCCTCCAAAGGGGTGGTATCTTGTATTGTCCTTACCATCCCTTCCCCTTTCATCCCTTGAATTACATCCAATAATTGTGGCTTCTGTGTATTTTTTTGTTTGATCTATATGGCTAGGGTTTCAATCTTTGGGTTATACCCAGTTCCACTCACACCTTCATCAGAGTCAAATTCTGCAACTAGCATTGGATCTTCTTGAGCCCGCACTTGATTAAGCAAAAACATTTTCTTTAATTCCAAGCCAAGGAAAATGAGCATATTGTTCTTCAAGAGCATTTCTAGCCTTTTGGGGGCTAATGTCAATGTTGTCAACTCTTAATTCCTGGAAAGTTTGTGCTACCATTTCATTTTTCTCTGATTCTTCAATTCTTGCTTGAGCTGATTCCATCCTCTCTTGAAATTATTTTATCTTCATCTTCATCCAGATATCCCTAAACTCAAGAGTCTTAATGAATTCATCATCTTCTATGAATCTCCTGGATGCAATTTCCCTTTCATCTTCATGTACCTCTGTACTTGTTTTTTCTACATCACCCATCCTTTCCTCATGTTTATGGGCACTGGTCTCAAGGATGGGCTGATCAACTTCAATATCACCTTTCAATGACTGCAGTACTATAGCCACTTCCTCAGTATTTCCCACCTCTTCAGTATCCTCATAAGGTACTAACTATTCAATGCTTCCTGTCTTCTGTCTTTTGCGAGGTAACTGCTCCATGGGAGGCTCAGAGGTTTCACCTAGGGTATGCTCTGTAGTTGCACCACTATAATGTTCTTCGAGATATGCTTCCTTCTTTCTGTAAAATTCTTCAAATCTACCAATTATCAATTCTATCTTCTTGATGGGGTCCTTTTCCCAGGAAATCCTTGGACCTCTGCTTCGTCCTTTCTTCAACCTTCTTCATATATTCCCATTTTTTCCTTCTACTAAATACATCATTATAAGTAATGCAGTTCCTTATGACATCTTCAAAATCCACTTGGTGTGTCATTGTCATTTTGGTAAGAAGATTGTGCCTTATGTTGTTCATATTATTTTCAGGGTCAAAGGCTCTTTCTTTTCCAGATTTCAATGCATATCTTGTCTTCAAATAATATTGTAACTCCTCTAGTGTGTCTGAGCCTATAGTCCAATCTTCACACTTGGTTTGGTTTGGCAGGAAAGTGCCTTTCTTCTTCTTGTGCATTACATCTTTCTCCATCCACATCATTTTCCACATAAATTCAAGAAATGCTAATATGAGGGGAACAAATTTTGGCAGTATGTGTGGAGCAACATGGCATCCATAAACTCTTATTATTGTAACTTATGGGAGGAAGAACCAATCTCCAAAATTGTGTGTATGACCCTGCTCTGGTCTTAAAGCCAAAGGTCTCACTAGTTGCAACATTTTGGTTGGAAATCTTGGTATTGCATACCCAAGAACTCGAAGGATTCTGTGTACAAAGTCTTCGTAGAATACAACAAAGCTTGAATTCTTGCACCGACAGTCCCAAATATAGCACCATTTCGAGACAGGTGTGGGATTCCCTTGCTCATCTACTGTAGCCAAGTCCATTATTTTAGTCCATTGGTCCCTATTCTAGTACAATATCAAGTGAAACAGTAGGGAATAGTGTTTGAATGTAATTGGTGCTCTATCCTCTATAACTTGGGAGAATTTATCATCTAACACCTTCTCAAGGTATGAAGCAAAGTCATATTCAATATTAGTTTCAGGGTTTTGAATTCTCATGGCCATCATCATTAGGCCTATTGGAATTTTATCTTGAGCATCTATCCCCAACACTTGGCAAATAGCTAAATATGTATTCACAAAGTAATACTAAAAATTTCTCACATTAAATGGTTCAATAGTGGTAGTAGAGATGGGGAATGTTCTATTACCAATGCCTCTTTTCATATATAGGGGTACCTCATCACTTCTATAAGTCTTTTTTAACCTAGCATAATCCTCCTCACTTTTCTGTAGCTCTATCTTGGTCAGAGCTTGCTTGTTTAAGCCAAAACACTCAATGATGGCTTTTTTGGTTACTTCTACCAATACTGTGCCATTTGGAAACCTTACTGTTTTGGTAGCTGAGTGATAGTGTTTGGCTAGCAGTCTAATAAATTCTACATCAACAAACACATTTGGGACAATCAACCTTGCTATATCCAACATCCAAGTGTTTGACATTGGAATCTTCTCATTTCTCTTACTGTAAAAATACCAAAATAGGTCCCATCCAGATTTGGAAATGAGGGAATCCCTACAACTTTGTGTGGTGTCCACAAGAAAATTCTTATTACCCTCTTTAGTAGACCCTGGAAGGATATCTAATATGGACTAATGGAGTGGTCTCTTCTTTACTTTAGGTTCTTCATCTTTAATTTTAGGCTGACTATCTTTTACTTTTGATTGTTTTCTTTTAGGAGGCATGTTTAATTTTCTCTACTATGGCTTCAGATGACAAAACCTTGAAAGATTTTTTATATTAACAGAGCTCTTTCAGAGAGTTTTCGTGCACTTACTTGAGTATTTCACACTTGCAGGACTTCTTCTTCTTGTATCCTTAGCTCAGGCCATGCTAGTGCACTGCAATTGAGTGCGATATTGGGAAAACTCACTTATCTTTGGAGGGCGCGGTATTTAGTCATATTAGTTTTGGCAACCCTTAATAATTTAATAGCATTTAATTTTGGCAACTAATGTGATTTGCTATAAATTGTAATGATGCCACGTTTACTGCACTACCACTTTGCTCAAGGCTTCTTGCTATGGGGTTGCGGTGTATACCGCTCTACCGCATATGTTGCTCACCTTCCTGGCAGTATAGAGGTGCATGCTTTTGATCATTACTTGAAGAGTGCCAATGAGACAATCTTATTTGTCTTATCGATATCTCAATGTCTCATTCACATTAGATCTTATGTTCCTCTGATGTTGGTTTCCAGTGTCGATGAGACAAGTTAATAGCTCTTGCTGATATTCCATTGTCTTATCGATATTTTCCTTCGGCGGTATTTCTTTATATATCGATGTAACTCTACCATGTCAGGGAGACTTGTGATTATCGCTGCGGTATAGTGGTGTTTTTCCCTTCCCTTCTGCTGTTTACCGCACTACCGCCTTGCTCAAGGCTTCTTGCTGCGGGATTGCGGTGTATACCACTCTACCGCATATGTTGCTCACCTTCCTGGCGGTATAGCGGTGTATACTTTTGATCATTACTTGAAGAGTGTCGATGAGACAATCTTATTTTTCTTACCCATATCTCAATGTCTCATCGACATTACTTCGTTATATCCAAGAGTTGTGTTTCACCGAGCACTTGTAGATATACCTTGTTGATGTGACATAAGCAATTCTCTCCTCAATATGCCCGTATCTTGTTGACATTTCACTGTTTTACATTGTTGATGAGACATATAAATAAGTCTCTTCGACATAAGGGTGTCTAAATTGGCGCTAAACCAAAGCCAAACACGAAGCTAAAGTCAGAGCTAAAAGCGACGCTACACTCAAAGCTAATATCGGCGCTAAAGAAGGTGTTACTCCAGATGCTAATTAGCACCTAAATTAGAGCCGAATTGTATTGATCGGCGCAATAAATGCCAAAAATTGTGCCATCCCGATAAATAGCGCCGATGTTTTTAAAAAATTGCCAAAAAATACATTAAAACAGTGGGTGGGAGCAAAAAATAGAGCAAAAAGTGGATAAAATCACAGGGATTTCTTGTAGTGTTGGCATTTGGTATGGTGTTTTGGAATTGAGGTATAGACCCTTGATTCATGTTTTGATTTTGAAAATGTAGTTCTTGATTTTCAAGTGAGGGTGTGGATCCTTGGTTAATGTTTTGACATGAAGGTGTAGGCCCTTGATTGATGTTTTGATGTGAAGGCATGTTTGCTTGGTTGATGTTTGAAGGCGTAGGTCCTTGGTTAGTATTTTGAAATGAAGTAAAGGTTCCTTGATTGGAATTTGAAGGTGTCGGTCCTTGGTTGGCATTTGAAGGTGTAGGTCCTTGGTTGGTATTTTGAAATGAAGTAAAGGTTCCTTGATTGGAATTTGAAGGTGTATGTTCTTGGTTGGTATTTTGAAATGAAGTAAAGGTTCCTTGAGTAGAATTTTGGAATGATGGAAGAGCCCCTTGATTAGTGTTTTGGAGTAACGGGATTGATCCTTGATTTGTATTTTGATTTGGGGTTCTTCATGAGACAATGTGAACCCTTCTAGATTTAGTTGGTGGGTTTTAACTTGATGAAGGGGCACCTTGATTTGTGTTGTGAAGTGCAGATTTAGGACCTTGGTTTGAATTTTGGGTCAAAGGGGTAGGACCTTGTGATGTGGAACCTTGATTGGTATTTTGTGGTGTGTACTTATGACCTTGGTTTGTATTTTGGATCAAAGGTGTGTGACCTTGTGATATGGCACCTTGATTGGTATGTTGGAAAAGGGGGTTTGTGAAGGTCTTTCCCATGGTATTTGAGGGATCTCCAAGTGTGAAACTTTTTCTTTGTGTAGTGATATTGGTTTCCTTGTTTCCAAATGTTGAGATGCTTGGGATGTGTGTAATAGTGGTAGTAATATGTGTAGTTGTACTGAGGGGTATGTTTAACATTTGTTGTGATGAGGGCATGCCAAATGGAAATGTATTTTCGGTTTCTTTCTCCACAATGGTTGATACGTCAAAACCTTTAGGTAATTTGGCCCCCTTTTTAGCTAGTGCGTAAAAGTATCTGTTAGGTTCTGCACTAACAAGTTGATCAATCGTGCTCAAATTTTTTGGGTCACTATAAGATTATTCAATCTCTTCTTGGGTCAATTGTCTGTTGGAATATTCTTGGCTCATGTTTTCCCAACGTTTTGGTCTCTTGGTGGCGTGTCTCTTGGAGGTGTAGAATGATTTGAATTTGTTCCAAGGGTAGTGTCATGAAAAGGGTTGCTTGAAAACTCCATGTTCTTTCTTTTGTTTTGGGATCTTGTTTCAACCATATGAGACTAGGCTATGTTTTTGGATTTTTTAGATTTTAGGATATGAAAATGCAAGGATACTAATGCAAGGATGATAATGTCCAAAGGATGGGGAATAATGAATGCTAAAGGATACTAAAGGTTGATTGATGATCAAGGTTAGTGATAAGGTGACTAGATGATTCTAATTGAAGATCAAGGTGATAATGCAACTAAGGTTAAGATGAATTGAAGCTATATGTTTTTGTATTTTTGGAGTATAAGACTAATGGATGCAAAGGTAAAGTGAGCTATTTTTTTCTTTTTTTGTATTTTTGGAATAAGGGTGCAACATGCAATCTAAGCAATATGAGTCTAAATGAGAGTAAGGCAATGCAAAGGAATTCTAAAATTTTGAATAAAGGGTGGCAATAAAGCTAATGTGAACCCAAGGAAACAAATTCCAAATTTCATTGACCATAAGAGGATAACTTTGACAAAGTAGATCCAAGACTAGGACACAAGCTTAAGACTCAAACTTGATAAGGTGACAATGACAAGGACTGAAAATGATAAGGATAATGGTCAATGACAAATAGAATATGTAACCAAGAATTTCCAAAAGCTTAAAGGTCTCCCTATGTTGAAAATCTGAAAGCCCAAATGCAACCTAAAGATCAAAGCCTAATTTGTGCAATGCAAAGGATGGAGGAATGTAACCTATAATGCAATGTATTTCTAATGGTAATGCTAAAATAAGCTAGTGGATCTTGCAAGTCTCTTGTTTATTAGTCAGAGGTCACTATGAAACTGTTTTAATTGGATTTTGGACATAGATTTCAAAAGTTTTTTGTTTAGTAGACAATTGCGACTTTGTTTTTAGCAAATGCGTCACATAGTTGCGGTTTTGGTTATCAAATGCGACTCTATTTTCAGAAATTGTGTTTCAAAAAGTTAGTTGTGGTTTTTCAGTTCTCATTTCTGGTTCACAGTATCAGATGCGGCTCTGTGTTTGTCAGTTGTGGTTTTATAGAATGTTTTTTTGATAGTTTTGACATTTTTGAGCTAGTTTTTTGATGAAATTTTGGTTGTTTTTGATAAAATGTAATTGGAAAACACAATAGAAAGTATCAAGTACTTGTTTTTGGTCTGGTTTAGATGTGAAAATGTTTTAATTTCAAGATAACAAGAAAAATCCTATGGTTGGAAAGGACAATATTCGTTGGATTCCCACTTGGATTTCTCCAGCCACGCCTATTCAAAGCGGATAGCCTAGGAACTTGGTAGCACTGGCTCTCCTCCATGAAACTCACTTCTACGGGCATACTAAGTTCCGAATTCCCTAAGACCACAAAGATCTCAAGAAATTTTCCATCTCTACAGTGAACTGCGAAAATGTGGGATGGCTTCAAAGGTTCGACCTCCTGTGCCAACAAATAGAAGGATTTTGGCTTCTAAAAACAAGAGGTGTCTAGTAAGGGAATCCGGTTCATGGGGTAATGTGATAAAATCCCTCAAGAGGTCTCCCAACCCTTAGAACAAGGGCTTTTCACATCATAAAGATACTGGGGGAGAGATATCATGTATCGCTTCTCGTTGATTGCAAAATTTCCTTGCAATCACAAATTTATATAGCGGTTCAGAAGGACTTGGCTTTAGCCCGTTACCACTTGGGTTGTTTCCTTGGGGTGAGTAATTTTTTCCACCAAGGTAGGCTCT